>PVJD01001330.1:0-178915 GCA_004026545.1 Mormoops blainvillei
GGGAAACCCTTAGGTAGATTTTAGATTTCAATGGCCTGCCTACACTTTCGGTCACTCCTCTGTGCAGGTCATGAAGTCAGGAATTTGGCATCTTTGTCTATTCAGTTCAGTTATTAAGTCAGCAGGGTGCAGAGTCCCTACATTTTGTTATGTTTTTCTTTATTTCATGCTACTGGGTTAATAGCTGAGTATTGCCATTTTTAGCATCTGGGATAACTTGAAAATGTAGATGCTTTTTAATAGTATTTTATAAAGTGGAAGGAATTGTTTTGCTTATTATTCATCTCTTTACAATTGTAGGTTTTGAAGGTTTTTGGAAACACTTTAAATAAAATCTTTAGCTCAGATTTTATGACCTGATAAAATAAAAACAATGTGGCTTGCATTTGGGGGACTTTTTTTTTTCCTAAAATAAGTCAATACATCTATGTTACTTTTAAAAGAGACCGAATAGGAAGCAAAGTTGGAAGGGGTCTCAATAATAAAGAGTAAAGGTTAATGTTTGTTGAGCAACTAGTTTGTGCCAGGCACTGCTCAAATATGATTATGCTATTAGATTTAATCCTTATAACAATCCATACGAGGGGTAAGTACTCCAATTATCCTCATTGTACAGAAGAGGAAAGTGAGTCACAGGTCAATGACATTGTTCACAGAACTTAGTCAACAAATGGTGGTTCAGGGAATATCATTTAGTCCATTCTAAACTTTTTGCTTTCTCTGTCTGTTACCTCTCTTTGCCTCTGTCCTAAGTTTAGTCTTTTGTTTTCTCTAGTCCATAGTATTCTTTTATTTCCTGTTTATTTATTCAATTTTGTGGAACACATCCTCCAGTATCTTCTTGATTAAGATGTGTGACATGCATTCGTTATTTTATAAATTTTATGTCTATCAATCAAATGTGAAGATTAAAAAAATCAACTTTGCTCAGCTGAGAGTTCTAGATTCAAAATTATTTTCCTCCGCAATTTTGAAATTATTTCCCATTCAATTCTAAATCCCAGTTTCGCTATGGAGAAGTACAAAACCACTTTGATCCTTTGAATGAGACTTGCTTTTCTGTTTGTTCCCCACCCACAACTTGGGTGCTCACTGGTTCTTCTCTATGTCCCAGTATTTTGGAAATTCAAGATGAAGTATTTACCTTGGGTGGGTCTACTTTCTTCCATTGTGCTTTCAGCCACTTAGACCTGGAAACTCATGTTCTTCAGGAAATTTTTACTGAACCCTTTCATCAGTGATCTTTGACCTTCCTTTTTCTCTACTTTCTTTTTCTATAATTACTATTATTTGGATTGTAGGTCTTCTGCACTAGTCCTGTAATCTTTCTTTTCCCCTCTACTTTCCATCTTTTTGTCTTTTTGCCTCCATTTCCTGAGTGATTTTCTCAGTGTCCAATGTCAATGTCTATTGAGTTTTTCATTTCTACCATCACGTTTTAAATTTCCAGGATCTCTTGGATATGTGTGCAATATCTTCCCTTGTCTAAGAATATTAATAATATTTAAAAGATTTTTTCTTACTTAAACACTCTTTCTTTTCTTCAGGTTGCTTTCATCTGTTTCTTTTGGTTTCTCTGGTTGCAGAGGCATTCCTTAGGTATCTGGTAATCTCCATTTGCTATTAATATTTAAACAGGGAATACAGTATAAGTGAATCTTGGAAGACTAGCTAGCCATGTCAAAAGTTTGACTACCCATAGGCTTCCATGCTGAAAACTCCATGTGCAGGTACCCTGGCCAAGATGTCTACATGAGTCCTGCCTTCTAGTCATCCCATAAAAGTGCCAGAAAAGTGAGTGAAGCCCACCTGGACCCTGCAAACCAACTGTGGGCTGAATTGTATAAAGCAATCTCTGTCAACACCACATAGACAAAAAGAATCACCTAGTCAAGCCCTGTGCAAATTCCTGAATCTTGAGATACCACAAAGTGGTTGTTATTATAAGCCACAAGATTTGGGTAATTTTTTATGCAGCAATGGATAGTCAAATCATTACATTTATATGAATTTACACGGACAGGTGATGTCTAAAATATTGGTAAGTTAAAATAAATGCAACTTGAATAATGACTTCAAAATAGTGATTAGAAATTCTAATGGTTTAGGTGGGACTCCCTGACCTGGAGCTTTGTAGAACTTTACTATGAAGTTTCTTAGAGGAACAGCACAGCCTCCCCCAACCCTGTTATTTATTATTATTATTTTCTATTTCTTTTTTAATTACAGTTACATCCAGTATTATTTTGTATTTTGTAGTAGTTTCATGGTTGCCACAGGGGAAGTGGTTGGGGAACTGGGTGAAAAAAATAAAGGGATTAAGAAGTACAAATTAGTAGTTACAAAATAGTCACAGGAACATTATTATTTTTAAAATAAGTCTTATTTTTAGAACAAGTTTTAGATTTACAGAACAACTGCAAAGTCAATACAAACTTCCCATCAATTCCACACCAGTTTTCCCTTATTATTAACATATTATATTAGTATAGTACCTTTGTCATAATTAATAGGCTAATACTGATGCATTATTACTATTAATTAAAATACACTGCTTTAGTTTTTGCCTGATGTCTTTTTTCTCCTTTAGGATCACATCCAGCACACCACATTAGCTGACATGTCTCTTTAGGCTCCTCTTGGCTGTGACATTCTCGGACTTGCCTTATTTTCAGATCAGTGTCATGAGTTTGGGGGGAGGAAACCACAGGGATACAGTGCCATTTTTATTACCTCATATTGAGAAGAATACATGTCATCAACGTGAGTTGTCACTGTTCATCTTGACTTGACCACATTGACCTTGATTGCCGGGCTGAGGTGGTGTCTGGCAAGTTTCTCTACTGTGCTCTTTTTTTATCTCCTTTCTTTCCATATTGTCCTCTTTGGAAGGAAGACACTGTGAAGAGCCCACACTCAAGGAGTGGGGAATTACGCTCCACCTCTTGGAAGGTACAATGTCTATATAGAGTGCTTGGAATTCTTCTTCCTAGGAGATTTGTTTCTTCCCACATTTATTTACTTAATTAATCACTTATTTATTTCAGTATGGATTCATATATTCATAGATTTTTTATATGATTTTTTTAGACCTTTCCTTTTGAGTTAGTTATATTTCCCAGGAAGAGTCATACAATATTCTGCATAAAAGGTAAAACCTAGCTGCCAATATTCTGGAGTCTCACTGGAAAATGAAAGCTGGGTTTCATATTTGATGTGAAAATATCAATGTACCCAACTCTCAATTGTATCTGGTTTCCCCCAGCACAGAAACCCTGTTTTACTTTCTCTAGAGAAGGACCCTAGATTATTTAGCTTAGTTTAGTTAAGGACAGTCAGCGAGGAAAATGAACAAAGGGGAGATCTAGGCATTTAACTCATTTTTAAGTATCATTCAAACAATTTTGCTTATTTTAGTTGCCCCTCCACCTCCCTGTTGATCTTCACTCCATTTCCAGTGGTCTATGGTGCTGCCAATTCCTAAATGGTGTGGTGATTTTTTAAAAATTGTTTATGCTATTACACTTGTTCCTGCTTTTTTCCCCCTTATCCCACCTCAACCCAGGCCCACCCTCCCCCCTCCCTCTGTCAATCTCCATAACGTTATCTGTGTCTATGGGTCATGCATATATATTCTTTGGTTAATCTCTTCACCATCTTTCATCCAGTTCCCCCACTCTCCTCTGGTAGATGTCAGTCTGTTCCATGTATCCATGTTTCTGTTTCCATTTTGTTAGTTTATTATGTTCATTAGATTCCACATATAAGTGAGATTATCTGGCATTTGTCCTTCACTGACTGGCTTATTTCACTTAGCATAATATTCTCCAGGTCCATATCGGCTGTACCAAAGGGTAAGAGTTTCTTCTTTTTTCACTGCTGCATAGTATTCCATTGTGTGAATGTACCATAGCTTTTTCACTCACTCATCTGCTGATGGGTAGTTAGGCTATTTCCGTAGCACTGCTATGAACACAGGGGTACAATTTTTCTTTTTTTGTATTGGTATTTCAGGATTCTTAGGATATAGTCCCAGAAGTGAAATAGTTGGGTCAAAGGGGAGTTCATTTTAAATTTTTTTAGGATACTCCATGTAGTTTTACACAATGGCTGCACCAGTATGCATTCCCACCAACAGTGCACAAAGGTTCCCTTTTCTCCACATTCTCACCAACACTTATTTTTTGTTGATATATTGATGGTGGCCATTCTGACAGATGTGCGATGATATCTCATCATGGTTTTAATTTGCATCTCTCTGATGATTAGTGATGTTGGAGATGCAAATTAAAATGCTGTGGGGATTTTACAGGAAGAATTAGTTTGGTTCTCAGCTCTCCTTGTTATTGGCTTAGGCCTCAGCATTTTCATGGTTGCTTAAATAGTTTCACTTATCCAACTGCTTTACAGCTTCCAACACTGATTTTGCTTTGCTCCCCCATCTTGCTCTCCCAGCCCCCCTCTATGTTTGTCCTTAGGGAAAAAATAATCCCTGCATAGCAGTTTAGTAGAGTTTGGGGGAGAGCAAATTGAACGTGTGTTCAATCTGCCGTCTTTTCACAGAGTCACTCAGATTCGCAGAGGCTCTGTATCCCCATTGCCCACACACAGGCGCGAAGAAGAGCAGGAGACAAATATTAATTGAGTCTTGCATAAATGAATATAGGAAGCAGAGTTAGGACTCAAATACAAATCTAAATACAATTTAATTTTTATTTTTTACATCACACTCAAATTCCACTCCTTATCAATGATAGTTTGTTATCTTCAATATTTAAAATGGAATTTTTGATCATAAGATCTTGCAGATCAGTGCTTTTCAAACTTTTATGTGCATGCAAATACCCTAGAGATCTTTTAAAATGCAAATTATGATTAAGAAAGTCTGGGCTGAGTCTCTGCTGGTCCAGGTCTACAAGCTTGCATAGCCAGAATGTTTATTAATAGATATATAGCACTATATATTCTAACGTTAAAAATGCCATTTCACATTTCTATTCTAGAGGTACTATTTGCATAACAATTTTGTCAAAATCAGGACTTGGATAGCAACAAGTTGAGTTGTTCTGTGGAAAGGAAGAACTGAAGCTCAGGTCAACCTACCAGCTGATTAAAAATGTCGGGTGCAATGTGTGAGTCCAACCAGCATATGTATATTCATTTTGAGCTGACTGCCCAGAGACATATTTGGGATAACTCTGTCATTAGTGTCCATATATTTTGTGTACATATTTTGTGTACAAATTTAGTGCACTAACTTCAACATCTCTTTTATTTTATCTTTCTTACTGTCATTTTTCTTCTGCCTTCATTTCTTTGTCTCTTTTAATAAATATTACTTGCATGTACAGTTAAGCCATTTTAAATCAGTTTAGTAAAAGATACAAAAACATATATCTACATATATATACATGCTTCCATGTATGTAGTCATTTAATAATTATTAGCCCCAGACATTTCTTCACAAATAACAGTCTTAACAATCTTATGGTTGTCTAATGAAATAGTTTCCAGTGGAATATATATGAGGTCTGTCCAGAAGGTATCCAGTCATGTAACATGAAAAATAGAGACATTTATTAAGATACAAGATACAAGATACAAGAAAGATTGTACATAGGACAAAGATGCCTCGGTCCCCTTCTAAGGAGGCACCTTGGAACTTCACACAGTTCTCCCGATCCCCATCAGCTGCCCTGTCGTATTTTCCTGCATCTCATTGACAGTCTGAAATCTTTTCCCTTTCAAAAGTGATTTAAGTTTTGGGAAAAGCCAGAAGTCACAGGGCATCAAATCTGGGCTGTAGTGGGGCTGAGTCATGTGGGTGATTTGATATTTTGCCAGAAAGCTCTGCAGGAGATGTGATGCATGAGTGAGTGCTTTGTGGTGATGAAGCTGCCAGTCACCAGTTGCTCATAGCTGTGGCCTTCCAAATCACCTGAAGAGTTTCCATGGAGGAATGTTCAAGCTTAATGCAAAAATTTTTAAAGGTTTTATTTATTTTTGGGGAGAGGGGAAGGGAAGGAGAAAGGGAGAGAAACATCAGTGTGTGGTTACCTTTCCACATGCCCCCTACTGGGGACCTGGCCCACAACCCAGGCATGTGCCCTAACTGGGCATCAAACCAATTCCCTTTTGGTTTGCAGGCTGGCATTCAATCCATCGAGCCACCACCAGCCAGGGCAAGCTTAACACAAAATTTGATGCAGATTCATTGCTCTACTCAGTCATTTTGAATGTAATGTCCACACAGTACCCATGTTCATTCAACTGTGTCACCCCCACTGACTAGTACAGTGAAGTCATCATTGCTCATGCATGCACATTCCAGTCCACTCTCCTTGGCTGCCAGGTTATACTGATGTGGCGCATACCATTCTTGTTATATTAACAATGGTTGGACTTTTTCCAGATGTGTGTGTGTGTGTGTGTGTGTGTGTGTGTGTGTGTGTGTGTGTGTGTGTATGTATATACCAGTGGAATGAAAATATATATATATATATTTTTATATATACACACAAACATGCACACACATAGTCTATTTAACTTCTACTTAGAAAAATTCCAAATAAACACATATAAAAATTTTGGTTTGGGTTCAGAGGTTTTAGGAGTATCATAGACTTTCTAAAATTTTCCTTAGATTCTGAGAAAAAACAAATAAACAAATAAAATTTGATGGATTCATTTGGCTATCATCACAACTTGACACAGGGAGCCATTCCGATATTCCTGCTAACTCCCTTTACTTCGATTCTGTGCTTATCAAGTGACCTTCTGATTACAGAATATCAACAATTTCAGATGGATGACATACTGTGAAGCCCACCAGGGGAACCTTAGGTTAAGAACCCTCAGGCTAAGGGAAATATGATGACCTAGAATTATGGAGGTCAGGACACCTTCAATTATTTTATCCCAATCATGTTTCATTTGTGTTTACTTTTCTCATTACTTGAACTCACTGGCCTTTCAGTAGACCTTTTCACCAATAATAGTTGCCTATGAGATCTTAAGCTGAAAACTGCACTGAGATCTCAGTGAATAAAAGATAAGTACTTTATTAATCTATAAATATTGAGCCTAGCAACAAGTTTGCAACTTTTCTGACCTTCCCAGTAAACACAACCACAAACTCCATAGGTCATAAAAACTTGCTTATTCTTGGGTCAGCTCTGGGAGGTATGGTGGACTGTAATCCATATGATTTTGACTTTAACTAAATCGTCTTACACATTTTAAAAAATAAATCACATGATTTATTCTCCCATCATTAGAATAATAACTGACAATGTTTGGTTGGCACAGTATATTTCCTTCTCTGAAAAGTTCTCTGGAGCCTAGAAAGGATGGCTCACATGTAATGAGATGCCGAGGCGGTGCCAAGGGTTCCTCTGTACGCGCTACGACTACTATTATCTCAATGAAACTTTCTGCCAGCAACACCGCGATGTATGCATTATTATTATGTCCATTTTAGAGATGACAAAATTGGTAGGTTAAGCAATTCACCTAAGGTCACACAGTTGTAAATGGCACAAACAGGTCTAAACTGAGGCAGGTTGGCTCTGGAGCACGCACTTGTCATTATTTCATAACAAGCGCTCCCTTCTCAGAGGCCTCACTGCGTACTGTCGAAACACTGAAGGCAAGATAAGTGTGGAATAATAGGAGAAGTTGATTACGTAATATTGGTTGAATTTAGTTGAATTCTATGCTGTCATTAAGATAGAGGCTGAAGAAATAAATGTAGCGGGCTAGTAAAATATTCACAATATACTGCCGAGTGAAAAAGTAAATGCCCTATAGTAAAACACATTTATACATATACACACATGCACAGAAAAACAAACACACATAAATGGAGGATATATATCAAAATGTTATTATGATAAGTACCATAACGGTAGGTAAACAGGTAGTTTTCATTTATTTTCTCAAGAATGATCTTCTAATCTTTACACAGCTGACTCTTTTTGGCTTTTAGGGTTTCATCTAAATGTCCCCTTTTCAAAGAGGTCTTCCCCGACTCCCTGGTCTGAAGTGGACACCCAGATGCTCTCTTTATATCTTCATATGGTAAGTACTCTATCACACTATCACGCTTCAATAGTTATCAGTATCTTTTGTTATAAATTATTACACAGATTTTGACGTTTCTGTCATCTCCACTGTAAGCAGCCTACATGCCATGTCCCTCTTGTTCACATCTGTATTTTTCCATGATTTAGAAAGCTGTTGGATGCTCTGAAACTATGTATTGAATAAATTAGTGAACAGGTAACAAATAAAGCAATTATATATCTACAATTTAACACACTCTTAAAACCTGTCACTTGACCACAGCAAATCTCAACCACAAATTTAACCAAAGGAGGTTCAAAGATTCTTCCCTTCAGCCAGCCCCACTGTGCTCCTAGTTTCACACGTAACTGGGTATGCACTGAACGAAGGTAGCCACGGGAGATGTGGAGAGAAGCTCCCATTCCTTAGGTTACATCTAGTGGGTCCGAATTTGTTCAGACTTCTGAACAAATTACTCTATAGTGATAAAAGATACATAAGTGATAACATAAACTGTAGAGACTCAGAGGAAAGACTAGCTTTTTCTGAGTTACTTTCTAAAATGGAGAAGCCAAAATAGCTTTTTAAAAATTTCTTTTTGAGGTATCAAAAAAATTATAAAAGCAATTCTCATGGTAAAAATCAACATCAGTAAATTACTAGTGTCCGACCAGGTCTCTTCTGCCCATTTATAACTAGATAGAACCTAAGGTGGTGTGAACTGTCTTCACATTTGGATACAAGTAATTGAATTTAATAAGAGCTTTGGGAAAGTGGCCCGTAACACCTGCGGTCATGGGGCACAACTAAAGCAGTTTTTCCTCAGAGATATAGTTTATTCTCTGCATATATTCTAAATGTAATTTTTATTTCTGGCAACTGATACGGAAAGGAATAGCGAGGAAAGTTTTGGCTTTTCAACTTTGACGACATTCCAACAATAGGCAAAGCTATACCACCACATGGGAAACATTATGATGCAGAAGAAAGTTGAAGATTAATAACAATTATTTATTTATCATGGAACTTGAAGGACAAAAAGCATTTTGTTTTAATTGCTACACTCTTTCCTTTACCTCTTTCATTGTAACTATTGTGAATCAAAAGTGTTCTCTTGAACTGTGCTTTTTTTTCTTAAATGAATGTGTATCCAGGGTACTAGAATGAAGGAAAAAAAAATCACTATATTCTTTGAGATTTTGTTAGCATGATGGGTATTAGGCCTTGGCTCTGATGCTGTATGATGCTCCCATGAATTTTGAGATGACTTAAGTAATTGAGTTTCAGATAATATAGGGTATATTTGGAGAAAAGCTCCAATCAGTAAGGAACTATAGAACTACAACTCTGGGACAAGGGGCCATATACCTTCCTTACCACCAAATTATGATTTGGAGGACAAAGCTTATGCACTCAGGAACTATAAGAATACAAGTTTTGGACAAACACTTCCTTATTGCCTTACATGGTTAGACTGCTAGACAAAAAGCAAAAAAATATGAAGTTCTTCTCATATGTTTGGTAGAAGGTGGGCTTCTCTTTTAGACAAAACAATGGAACACTCAACATTGTCTACTGATGTGCAAAGATGACATAGAGCTGAGTCACTTCGATGCAGAAGGGCCCACAAAAGTTGTAAATTTTTATCAACTGAAACTTTTGCAGTTTGAATAGAAGACCTAATACTTCCATACCCTAGAAACTTGAAGACATCACTACCTTTAACTCATAAAAATTATCTGTGGGCTTGAGGTCTTCTGAGTTGCTCCAAAGTCATGCCGAAGCATTACATTCTTGTCTTAAACCAGACTAGTCTTAGTGAAATAATCCAGATTAAGGTCACTGTCTTAAACCCTGAAAAGTTTATTTAAATTAAATCATTTAGGGAAAGCTAAATCTAAATATATATCTTTAGCATTTAAACATTTTAAGTTAATTAAAATGTAAATAACTTTGAAAACATTTTAGGGACTGATTTACCATCAACCATACTTATAATTACAGTTGTGAACAAGTTTCTGGCCAAGAGAGATTTAAAGACATAAAATGAAAATGTTAAACTGTGAGAGTAAATATTCTCCATTCAACTTTAAAAATACAGAAAGTGTGGTGTTAGGAGCCATTTAAAGAAATGAAGTTGTTTTTACAGCAGTTACAGACTGCTATAGGCATGGAGATGGTCATACACTCGAAGAAAAAAATTCATTTGGGGTCATAAATACTTCAAAGTTTCACAAAAATATTCATTTTCATTTACACATAAAAGGGGCTATAGTTTTCATTTGAAAACTCCACTCCTAATCTAGCACAGCAAAAAACTGACCTGTTTTTGTTAATTGTCAGGGGTGGGAGGTACAAATTAGATAGCAGGGTTTGAAACAATACTCAGATTTAGGGTTTTGAAGGGGGACATTACAAAAAATGAATCCCTGAAACATTTCAAGGTCATTCATTTTCCAGGGACTTCTGGCTTAGCCTGGTGTGCTTCCTTTGTTTAGGTGTCCTATCTACCCTGCTCTGTCTTTCCACTTGAAAGCAGATAATGGTCTCTGCTATAGGGAGCAAGACAGTGACAAACTCATTTCCATATCTAAAGCCAGCTCTGAAATACCATCATATAATGAAGTTCTTAAGAGAACAAAGTAAGACTTCATCTGTTTCTGTGCCTGTTTCTTCCCAACAATAATCAAGTGATAAACCATCTTTGGAATATTCTGTTTGCTTTCCCTTTCTCTGCTCTCTTTTTCAAAGTTGTTAATTATTCATCATAATTTTTTTTTTCTACCTCCTATTCTCTCCTCTTTTCTTCAGTGTGTTCCTTTAGCTTTCCTTGGTGTCTATGTTCCTTTCTTAATTTCCTTCTTTCCTTCTTTCCATCTACTGCCATTCTCTCTTTCTCTTGTCCTCCTTCACTGCCTTGACCCTCTTCTCTGCTTTTCCAACACACCCTACAATGCTCTATAATGTCCCTCAACTTGAGTGACTCTCCTATGCTCAGAAGGAATTGGTTTCCCACAGATTGATTGTATTTATTTGCTGCTCTATTTCCGCTGCACAAATAATGAAATGGAACAGCATTTTGTACACTAGCTCCTAGGAGTTCTTTTTTTTTTTTTTTCCTGAATTTACCTTCAAACCACTACTCATATTGGGCTTTATAAACTAGGGCTGTTCAATAAATAATAAAGACAAATGAAACCAAAACCAAAAAATCTTGGCAGAATATAGTTGATGGTATTCCTTCTGGCAAGACTGACAACTGAAAATGATCTAAAATTAATAACCAAAAGAAAAAAGACAGTGAGGGTGAGAGAATTAGGGTCTGTGGTTGTGCCTGGGCTCATTGCTCTTTCACGGTAAGTAATATCCTTCGCACATTGCAAAACATGTAGCCATGGGGAAAATACAGGTGACAGAGTCTGGACTCGGAGTCTTTCCTCCATGCTGCAGCATTTCATATCCAATTGCAGGCAGGATTCTTCTGTAGACACCAGGGATAAAAAGGAGTTTTTGGTTTTTTTGGGGGGGAGCTTTGGGGGGGGTTGGGGAGAGAATTGGGAAATTGAGATAAACATGGCTTTGGACTTTGAATATATCAATCCAAAGTTTCTAAACTTTTGCCTCTGTGACAAAAAAATTATGACAAAAAAAGGAAAGGTCAACAATGCACCTAACACATCTGGATGTCTGACCGTATTTGGTCTGGCAATGTGTAAACTCGAGTTGAGTCTCAGTTGGCTCAATATGAGTTATGACTCATCCTAGCTGCCTCAATGTAACTAGTGAAACTTGAGGTTATATGGAGTCAGAAATCTACAGGACAACTCTCTCTCAAAAGCATTATCAATGGGACATGCCCAAAGGATACCAATCCCTCTGCTAAATTTCTCTTGGAAGTAAGGCAGGGTGTGTTCAAGAACTAATAAATGATAGAAAATAGTACCATGGAGTACGTCCTTCATTTATGTTTGTTAAGCATCAAAGTCCAGTGCTCTAGTCTGGGTGCTTGAAGATATGAACAGGATTTTGATCTACCCCTTAAGGGGTTAAGAATCTAGCTGGAGGGATGAGAAAAGTCTGCCAATAAATTCTACTACTTGCACATGAGATTTGTCTGGGTCCTAACTCTTCCTTGTTCTGGGGAGATTCAAGGCATTCTGTGAAACAGAAATCTAGCTAGAATGAGAATAGAGATCTCAATCATTTCTCTAAATCTCTCAGATGTCTGGATTCATTTATTGGAATTTATTTACAGGGAATAACTCAAAGGATACAGTAGGTATCTCTAGGATTTGCTATACATTGCCTACTAAAAAGTGCAGAATCATAGGCTTTTATTATTTAATGTGCCATATCAAAGTTAAATTAATTAGGATATCAAATGAGTTTGGTTTATCTGTTAGATAGCAGTTGATCTGAGTGTTTGAACAATTTTCTGTCAATATTGATAATCATATCCAAGTGACACATATGTGTGGTAGACATAAGATATAGATATATCCTTCCCATTCTTTTTGCATCTATAGACCCCTCTTTAGTCATGTAGAAATAGTAGGATGAAACTAATGTTCTTTTTGTTAACGCAGCAATGGCATTTTGAGAGAAATTAAAGAAGAAGGGAGTAACAGGTGAAAAAAAGGGCAAAAGAAAAGGAGAGAAACACATGTTTAAATTAATACCATCAGAGTACATTTGCAAGTCTTAAATCATTTTCAGAAGAAGTGTGAATCCACAAGTACAAAAATATTCACACCTGAAAATAAAAGTTGAGAAAGTTCCTTCTGACGATATACCTTCCCTCAAAGTGGGAACTGCTGTCTCTACAAAGGATAAAAGCTGTAGGTAAATGCTTTCTTTTCAGTGTTTGTGGATGTTTCTTGGACAGGTATTGGCTTTTGAGGCAAATAGCAGTGAAACCCTTTGACTTTATAATGGATACATACTAAACATGAGACAGTTCTATATTTCTGCATATTATCTACTGAAGAGTTAATTTAATTTTAAGCTGCATACATTTCTTCTAAAACAACTATTTTTAAAGATCACCTTCATACATCATACTGCTTAGCACCTCTAATAGAAGTTTTCAAAGCATCACTAACAATTGTTTAACAGGTTCCTCAAGACTTAGTTTTATCTTCATTATCACAACTGGGTCAAACAAGATGATCAAGTCAGTTGGAATACTTTCATTGGCTTGTTTCACTTTTTAATTTAAATCTCTGATGCAATTGTCTGTAATTCACAATTTTAATGTTTATTTATTCATTTATTTACTCAATAAACATTTATAAAATTATAAACATTTCAGAAAATATATAATTGTTGCCTTAACAGGATCATAGCACAGTGGAAGAAGAGTCATATATTGAACAACTGTCATCAATCAGATACCTTTTTATAGGCATCTCTTCACTTATTTCTTCCAAGAAAACAACAAAGATAATTGGAAAACCTGGCTAATTTTATGCAGCTGGAAAAAAGGCAGTAATGGAATTTAAACACTTGAGATTCTGACTCCAAAAGTCATACATTTTTCCCCACAAAACAATGTTCTTGAACCCTGGTGGAACAGTTTTTTCCTTCAATGCTTTAGTGAGTGTACACATTCCCACCATGTCCATGGGTGAGAGGTTAACTGGATTTGTTCATGTTATTTACCCTCAAATTCTACAGCCGTTGCTTTCATAATTGCATTGTAGTCTACATCATATGACAAAGTGGACAAAGCTTAGGGTACAGCTGTGCTGCCACCTATGTGAATGGCACATTGGAAAACCACTTCAGTATTCCAAAGAAGAGTATCACTTAGGAGACCATTGTCACTATGTATGAAGTGTTCCCATCACTGTAATTGCAAGAGGCATTGCCCCACTGTTTAGTTAGAAATCTTAGAGAACACATTCAAACAATACACTTCTTCAACTAAGATTAAGAAGCAGCATAAGAACACAATGCAGGAAAAAAGGAAAAAATATACTTCTCACTTTCATGTGACCTCTGCAGAGAGAAAGAACATTACAATAACATGTCACTAAAATTTTTGCTAAATGCCATTCATATGTCACCTAAGCTAACTAAAATTCTTTCAGCAATGTGACAACATTCCAGGGTATTTGTCAAAAACAAATGTTCAGGCTATTGAAAAGTATGAAATCACAATAGATTGGATTTGGTAGGTTCATAGATGGGCATGGTGAAGTAAGAATGTATAAGACTATGTGACTATATTTATGGTGCATCCATGATATTCCCTGACAAACTTAACAAAATGAGAATTCATAGGACCTTGATATTTGGCCATAGGAAACACTGATAAAATTTATTTGGTAATACAGGGGAGGGCAAATAATAGAGTAGGTATACAATATAATTAAAAATAATGAACTCCCTTTTGCATACACAACGGCTTTTGGCAAAGCTCTGGATAAATCATGAACATAAAAGTGGAACTGCATTGTACTTCACAGAACATACTCAGACCAAAAGAGACAAATAGGAGAGGTTCTGATTAAATATTTGTTCAGAAAACACCCTCTGATAATATACTGCCTACTTCTTACCTTGGGTAAATAGCACCCTCCTCTCCCAAGATAAGGAGGTCTCTGCTATATTAGATTTTATTTACAAAATGGGACTCTAGCCATGAAACACATAGCAGTTATGAGGAGGGTATGGCCCAGCTTGCCTCAAAACACTGTCAGTGTGACCTCTGGCAAGGACCCAGCAGAAAACCACTTTCCCAAAAGGAAACCAGCACCCTTTCCCTATAATCCAGCTAGCACAATATGGGCTTAATGAAGCAAGGCCAGCTTCCAGGGGCCGTAGCACAAATTGCCTCATTTGGCTTGGTCACTGGAAGGACGAATGCCAGGTGGGGATGTGCACACATGAGCATATGCAAGGTTTCCATGGACATTCTACTTGCTCTGTCTGCAGAGTGTTGGGGGAGGCATCTAGCCCTGCAGGGATCTGTTGTATCTTTCTGGAGGTCAGCCCAGGGAAAAGTAAAGCCTTAGGGATGCACCTGACTCTGGAATCTATGTGTTACCTGGAGGGTGATTAAAGTAACTGGGTTACAAATCTCAATCTCACTTTCAACATTCACTGTATTCTGGATACCAACTCCAAAAATAGCATCTCAGTCAGGGTCCAAATATAAAGATGACAAGCTTTCCCAAGCATGTCAGGAAACATTTCCAGTAGTTTCAAGGACAATATTGTAAAGAGAAAAACGTTTTGGGTAATTGTGCCAAAACCCAAACTTTCTAGCCCATCTCATGACTGCTCTATCTAGCTGATTTTCTCTCTTCTTCTACTTCATGTATCTGCCTCTGCCTCCTCCCCTCTTGTTACCTGTCTTCCTCATGTATGAAACTGTTGGTCTGCATTCCAGGGAATTCCCTGGAATGTATTTTGGCTGATCAAGATTTCTATAAACTGATGCATCCAACCAGGACTTCCGGTGAAGATGGTGGCATAGGTAATCATGGCTTGCCTCCTCTTACAACCACATCAAAATTACAACTAAATTATAGAATAACCATAATTCAGAACCATCAGGAATCAAGTTGAATGGAAGTCTGACAACTATGGTATTATAGAAACCGCATCCATCCGACTGGTATGAGGGGTGCAGACATGGAACAAGCTGGTCCCACATCCACATGGTGGATAAAAGTTTGGGAGATACACCTCAGGACTGAGGAGTCCCAGCCCCACACCAGGCCACCCAGCTCAGGATTCCAACACCAGGAAATAAGTCCCCATAACATCTGGCTACAAAAAACCAGTGGGGATTGAGTCAGTGGAAAAAACTTCTGGAGTCCCACACAGTTTCCCTTAAAGAACCCACACATGCACTTACACAGACTCACTCCCTCTGAGCTCCCGCACTGGGGTAATAGCTTGAAAGCACCACTGGCATACAGGGAGGAACTGAAGTGACTGAAATCAGGGTGAGAGCTGGGGGACAGCTTTCTCCCAGAGACAAAGGTGGGTAGAGGACATTGTCCTTTCTCTGGACCCTACTCCCAAGAGTCACAGAGGTGGTAGGTGGTGCCATACTTGCGACTCCATCAACTTAGCTAACGCTGTTTGCCTCACCCTGGAGATCGCATGGGGCTCTGTCCCACATCCCACAAAACTTACTGCTGTTAACAGTGGCTTTTCCACATGAATGGCAGGTCTTGGATCATACTTCACAACTTCCTAAATCCTTTCAAACTAGCAACAACTGGCCTCAGTGTGCCCCCAGCCACCGTACTTCTTGCTAAGAGGCCCTAGGCATGGCACTAGCAGCAGCCAGCCTAGATTCACAGCTTGGTTTTGCCTGGGAATCTCTAAGCCCAGCACAAGTATCCACCATCTCAGACTGCTTTATAGCTCAGGCAAGGAGGCCCCAGAAAAACAAATGTGGGGGTTGACCTTGGCCTGCACCACCTGGGAAACCCCAGGGCCTCCCTACCCAGTGGAGAGCTAAAGATCACGTCAGAACACCACCACCCTGCCCCTGCACAGCTGATTCACCACTGAGTGCAGAGATTGGTGGTCAGTGGTCACAGCTAATCCTTGAAGTTGACTGGCCCAGGTAAATCCCTCCCATTGATCTGCCAAGAGCAACCAAGGCTCAACTACTAGAGAAAAGTGTACTCAGCCCATGCAAAGGATGCTCCTTGAGTACGCAGCTTGGGTGATAGGCAAGGCTGTGCCATTGGACCATACAGGACACCTACTATATAAAGTCAAATTACCAAGACATGGAGTCAAAGCAGCTCTACTTAATACATAGAAACAAACACAGGGAGGCTGGTAAAATGAGGAGACAAAGAAACATGGTCCAAGTGGAAAAACAGATCAAAACTCCAGAAAAAGAGCTAAATGAAATGGGGATAACAATCTATCAGATGCGGAGTTCAAAATACTGGCTATAAGATCCTCAAGCGGCTTAGTGACGACCTTAGCAGCATAAAAAGATCCAGTCAGAAACAAAGGATCCACTAATTGAAATAACAATCTACAGGGAAACAACAGTTGAGTGAATGAAGTAAGAATCAAATCAATAACTTGGAACACAAGGAAGAAAAAAACAACCAATCAGAACAAAAGAAGAAAGAATCCCCAAAAAACAAGGATTTTATAAGTAGCCTCTGGGACAACTTTAAGTATACCAACATTCTGACATCATAGGGGTGCCAGAAGGAGAAGAGAAAGAGAAATAATTGGAATTCTATTTGAAGTAATAATGAAAGAAAACTTCTTTAATTTGGTGAAGGTAATAGACATGCAAGTCCAGCAAGAACAGAGAGTCCTAATTATGATGGATACAAAGAGGCCCACTCCGAGACACATCATAATTAAAACGCCAAAGGTTAAAGATAAAGAGAGAACCTTAAAAGCAGCAAGAGAAAAGAAGTTAGTTACCTGTAGGGGAGTTCCCATTAGGCTGTCAGCTGATTTCCCCAAAGAAACTTTGCAGGCTAGAAGGGATTGGCAAGAAATATTCAAAGTCATGAAAAGCAGGGACCGACAGCCAAGACTGTTCTACCCAGTAAAACTATCATTTACCATCAAGGGGCAGATAAACAGCTTCCCAGATAAGAAAAAACTAAAGGAGTTCATTATCACCAAACCATTATTATAGGAAATGTTAAAGGGGCTTACTAAGAAAAGAAGATCAAAACTATGAACCTTAAAATAGCAAAAAAATACATATCTATCAACAACTGAATCTAAAAAACAAACTAAGCACACAAGAAGAACAGAGACAGAATCATGGATACTGAGAGGGTTTTGATGGTGGCCAGATGGGAGGGGTTATAGAAGAATGGGTGAAGAGGTGAGGGGATTATGAAGTATTTTTAGGTAGTTACGGAATACCTATGGGGATATAAATTACTAGTAGGAAATGGACTAGCCAAATGACTTATACGCATTACCCTTGGACATGAACAATGGTGTGCGGATTGCCTGAGGATGTGGGGAGTGCTGGGTGGAGGGGGGCAAAGGGGGAAAAACTAGGACAACTGTTACAGCATAATCAATAAAATATAATTTTAAAAAGACGTCTACAATCTGGTAAAATGATTTTGTATACATACAAAGTCAAGGTTATCAGCACATGGTTAGGAAGCGAGAGTTGACTAAATCTCAACTGTATAGGTACAATACAGGTAGCAGAAATTCTTACATGAGGTGATTCGATCTTTCAAACATAGCTCAGTCAGCTAATGCCTGACAGGAAAAATATAGTTATTCGGTACTAACACATGGACTACAAATGGTGTCCATTTTAAAGAGAAAGCCTTGGCGTTGGGGCTAAAGGTTCTTGTATTTTTTCTATACATCATTGACCATGTTGGAAATAGAATTTGAAGAGGAGCATCTTTTTTATTATAATGATGAAACTCAAAAATAATTTATTCTTATTCTCATTGCCCCACTTTTAAAATACTGTTACTATAAGTTTTTAAAATAAAATATAATAAACATAGTTTTTAATATAAAGTATAGTCACAGGTACTTCCTTATAAATAAAAAACGTACCTACTTAGAAATTCTAAACATATATCTCAGTATAGATGTTATCCGTGTGGATACTTTTTTCCCCCTCCTTTCCTCTTTTCCATCATATTTCTCTTTCCTCATCAAACTCTTCCACTTCTTTTACACAGTCTTGCTCTAATATGCACTTCTTTTTTTCCTCACCTGAGGGCACTTTTTCATTGCATTGAGAGAGAGAGAGAGAGAGAGGGAGAGAGAGAGAGACAGTGGTATTGATGTGAGAGAGAAACTTTGATAGGTTGCGTTCTTGTATGCACCCAGACTGGGGATGGAACCTGCAACCTGGGTATGTGCCCTGAACTAGAATCAAACATGGAAACCTTTGGTCTATGAGAGGATGCTCCAATCAACTGAGCTACACTGGTCAGGGTTTTTTTTTTTTAATTAAAAACTTTTTCTTTTTTTTTAAGAGAGAGGGTGAGGGAGAAAGAGAGGGAGAGAAACATTGATGTGAGAGAGAAACATCAATTGGTTGTCTCTTGTATGTGCTCCAACTGGGGACCAAACCTGCAACCCAGGCATGTGTTTTGATTGGGAACCAAATTAAGGGAACTTTCTTTTTGTGGAACAAAGCCCAACCAACTGAGTGACAGCGGTCAGGGCAGGACTATGCACTTTCATCTCTCTTGCCCTTGTAAGTTGGCTGTGTCCCACTTGATTATTTCAGAGATGGTGTCCAGGGATGACCAAACAGTGTATCTATTATTGGTCCAGAGACAGACATGTAACCCAATCAAGCCAGTAAAATGGAATAAAATGGTTTGAGATTTCTGTAGACTTTAGAGAGAGGGAGGCTTTAAAGCCCAGGGGATTTAAAGCCTGGAAGACACAATGTGCAGTGCTGCAATGGCTATCTTCTGACCATGCAAAGAGAATCTTTCTGGGAAAAAAGTCAACAGAGAAGCAAGTGAAGCAGGACACAGAGGGAGTGGTCAACAGACACCTGCAGCCAGCCTCCCACTGTGCGTATTACTTATATGAATCAATAAATGCCCTCTCTGCTTAAGTGAGTTTAAGTTGGGGATTCTATGTTTTGCAACCAAAAACATTTTGAATGATAAACCCAGCCTATAAACAATGCAGAACAGGTGGACAGAGACTGAGTCCATTACCAGTAGCTCCCAAACTTTCAAGTCCAAGGACCCCTTGAACAACTGCTGCTCATCCATCAAGAACCACTACTTTAATCCTTTGTAGCTAAACAGTTAGTTACTGATAGAGCAATCCAGACAAGAAAATAGTCCAAGTGCCTCAGAATTAATGTCCCGTAGGTCCTTGAAAAACAAGCCTCTTTAACCTGGTAGCACATATCACTCCCCCACAGGACACTCAGTAGCTGAGATAAGCCTTAACCAGCACCACTTGGCAATAAGAATGGGGATGAAAAGAATGCAAAACATCTGGCTTCATTCACCTTGTTGCTCCACACCTGATGGATTATTTGTAATGACACATGGTCACATTTCCTTTGTAAAATAGGGACTATAATGACTTGAACAAAAATGAAGAGTATAATCTAGTATATGATGTGTTTCTCATGAACTTCTCATGACTGACAAGTCTCCACAATTTTAAAAGAAAAAAAATGTTCAGGTAAAATTCCCTCATTTTGTTTCTGTTTACATGTCCCCTTCTCTTCATCGCTCCTTTCTCCCCTGAGTTCTCTCCCTGAGTACAATAGCTTAGTACTTTTATTTCTCTTTAGCTGAAATAGCAACAGCAAAAACATTTCAGTCAATTAATAATTAACAACTTGGTATAGTTTAGTGAATTATTTCATAGGTTATTTTAGCCTTAGGATATCTCTCTCTCCACATACACTGTCTAGAATTATCCCGTAATGTTTACCTAAGGGAATCTGCAACTCATCCTATCAATCTATTTCTGTCCCTTCACAGTACCTCCCTCACGCCTCCATGTTGGTATAAATAGAACATACAGAGCGGCTTGACAAAGTAGAATAAGATCCTGATCATGATCAGTCCTCAGAACACTAAACCGGTTTCCTGGCATAGCCTCTTCTCTGCGTTTGAATGAAGCCCAGACATCTTCATAACAGGAATCCTAAGAATGGGGGTTTTAAAGATTAGCATGTGCCTTCCTGCCCAGTCACCTGCAGAAGGTACAGAAAAACACTTAATGAATTCAAATTCTGGCTCAGTGGTGCAGCCTATGAGCATCTGCTTTAAACTCAATGGGTCTCAGTTTCTATATTTAAATTGAGAATAGTCATCCTTAATTAATTCATTCATTCAACACATAGTTATTTAGCACCTCGCTAGGCAGTATTCTAGGGGTTCATAATATACTTTGATTGAAGTGAAATAAGCCAGGTGGTGAAAGACAAATAACATATGATCTCACCTGTAAGTGGAACCTAATCAACAAAACAAACAAATGAGCAAAATAGAACCAGAGACATGGAAATAAAGAACAAACTGACAGTGACCGGGGGGGGGAGGGGGGGCAGAAGGGGAGTAACAGGGGAAAGAAGGGGAAGGGTCAAGGAACATGTATAAAGGATCCATGGGCAAGGACAATGTGGGGGGATTGAACGTGGGAGAGAGAATGGGCAGGGCAGGAGAAAGTAATGGGGGGAAAAAATGGGAAAACTGTAACTGAACCGCAATTAAAAATTTTTTTAAATAGTCAAAATTCAATTGTAATGGCATTTATATTTCACTTAGGAGCATTGCCAATGAACTAAATTATGTAATTTAAATAAATCCAGGGTACAGAGCCTAGCGCACAGTAAAATTCAACACATACTACCCATGGCAAGCTCTCTTTCCCAAGTAGGGCATTCTGACTTCTTTTTCTGTAAAAAATTCCTTTAGGCTCTTTAAGGTTTTTGGAAAAGTTAGGTAGGAGGCATATTTTGGAATGAGCCAAAATATGACTTGAATAATCCAGAACTCTCCCTTGAATAAAATACTGGGGCTAATTTGGCTTGATTTAGTCCAACTTGATTAAAATGTTTATCTGTAAAAAAAGATAAACATTTTTCTACAATAAATTCTTTTCACGCCATCCTTGATTCCTGTTTCGAAAAATTTTCTTCATGAAATTCATCAGCAATTCTACTCCTCAAATATACTTCATATGTATTTTCCTTTCTTTCATCTCCACTGATACTACTCTAGCATACATTTCTGTAATGCTAGGATAAGCTACCACCATCTGTCTTCCTGGCAGACAGAATTACCTTTAAAAAGGGAAGGCAGACCATCCTTACCAGCTCTAATATTGTCCGATGCGTTTTTAAAGCATTTACCATAAAATCCAAACTCTCACCATCACCTACAAAGCCTTTACATGATCTTGCCTCTAACTCTTGACTTCATATTCTACTAATCCATTCCTGGTCCACCAAACTCCGGACACTCCGGCCTTTCTTATCAGCTTGTTTCTGCCTCAGAACTTTTGTCCTTACAGTTCTCTTTGCTTAAAATATGTTCACCCTCCCTTCTCATATTTGCCTTATTTCCTAGTTTAAACTATATTATTTCAGAGGGGTTTGTGCTGACCCATAACTGCTCTGAATCCCCTGGTCACTACCTTTCATGTCACCTTGTGTTTTAGTTACTTTAAAAGGTACGAGTCCATCTCCCCCTTGTCGACTGGGAGATGAACAGAGATTTTCCCATCTTGTTCTTCTCTATGTCCCCACTGTTTAGCTATAGGAGGCAATCGATAAACATTTGTTAAGTAAATGTACACAATCAATGAAATTAGTAATTCTCTAGGCAGGCACATAGATATTTCTAAAATTTTTCCAGGCTCTCAGTGATCATATAAAAATATTATTGATGGAATGTTTACGGTGTGTGAGGCACTACAGACATTCAGAAAGCATTCAACATATATTACAAACATGCATTTTCCATTGGTCTTCACAACAAATTAGAGGGTTTGGCATTATTGTGTTCATAACCATTTATAGCTTAAGGATCTAAAATTCAGAAAGTTTATTAACACAAGAATTCACAGCTCATAAGTGGCAGAGATTGAGTTCAAACCTAACTCTGTCTGACACTGCAACTGGTGGTTTTAATCTTACAAACATCCCCATCAACCATATTTTTTCATACCAGTGCTAGATACCAACTAGAAGTGAGAACCTATCGAAACTAATAATGTTAACAGAGAGTGTTATTTACTGAGTGTTTACTATGCACGGGGCATTACTACATTAATTCCCACAACATCCCTAAAATATAGGTCACTTGTTTCTCAACTGAGAAAAATTCAGCTCAAATAAGTCAGAGGGAATTTGATCCCAATCTTGTCTGACTCCTGAGCCCGAACTGTTAAATACTATGGGATAGCATTTCCCTGACCCAGTGAAAGGCAGCATAACTTGCCAAGTCAGAGATGATAGCAACTACTACTCTCGGCCTGTGCTGCAAGCTGGGTGCAGCCCTACTGCATGGCCGAGACATTTATCTTGGTAAGGCGACAGATGCATTTTGTGTCTGACTATGGAAACCAGCAATTGCTCTACTGGTGGACCACCAATTCTCTGTCAAGTAGGGGAAAAACAAGCTTAAACTTTCATTACTACGTTAGTGGTGCCTCTTCCATTTATTTTATAAGCAATAAACTGTGCCAGTGCATTGTTTTAATTAGAAAGTTTCAAATAAGATTGAAGGTAATGCATCCCATAATTTCTCACCCTTCCCTGGTCCACAGGATTAGGCAGAGCTGATCCCAGGGCAGAATTTGCACTCTACTGATGGATGAGGCTAATAAAATGCCTTTATTGTGATATAAATAGCCTTAAAAATGTCCTAAAGAGTCAATATCAGTGCTTGATTGCCTCACACAGGCAAGGCCCTTGTCCTAAGCAGCACTAAAGCTTAATGAGTTATGTTTTTGAAAAAGTTCGTCATTGAATTTGGACATTGATATGTCAGGCTACAAGGTGGCAAGACCCACATTAGTGACAAATATGGAGTAAACCATAAAAAAAAGCCTATTTCTTTCACACACCTAATATATCAATAATTTTTAAATTGATTTTAGAGAGGGGAAGAGGGGGAGAGGGAGAGAGAGGAGAGAATAAAGAGAAACATTAATTTGTATTTCCACTTATTTTTATTCATTAGTTGATTCTCAAATATGCTCTGCTGGATCGTTCAGCTTTGGCAAGGAACTGGAGAAGTAAAGAACAAATCACACGAGTATTTGTTCAACTAGACCAATGACTATCACCCTATCCACACCGGGGATGTGCAGACACTCCCTAAAAGTAAAAGTATGTTTTCAAAACTCGCCTTAGTCACACACACACACTCTCTCTCTCTCACTCTCTCTCTCTCTGTGTGTCTCTCTCTCTCTCTCTCTGTCTCAGAAGTCAATCCAGGTATAATAGAATAAAATGTTATAATTCTAATTCCTTCAAAGCCCCTGGAGTGAAACTGTGATTGTTGAATTGGAGGGTAAAAGCTATTCATTCATTTCTTTGTGTGTTGAAAATATCATAAACCAAGGTTACTGAGACAGGTTAATAAACCAGGACAAGTAGAATAGGGAAACTGAAACAGATAGTTGATAGTTAAAGGGCCAAACAGTTTACAGCTATCTAGTAAATTCCAAAATCCTATCTTTCCTAACCTAGGACATGCAAGAGTAAATGGTTTACACTTCTCCTCAACCAGAGGGTAAATAGTTTAAATCACCCTACTTAAGGAGAAATCCATTTAGTGTCATTTGTGCCAGCCACACCCAAGGACAGATGAAGTTAAGGGAATAAATCTCATTTTGGTGCATCAGCATAAAAGCTGACAAATATTCTTTTGAGTTCCTCCCCTAAGATCTCCCCGAAACTCCCAGCCTTTAAAGCCCTCAGGATGAAGGACCTAGGGCCTGCCCTCCCTCCCAGGAGCATGTCCATGCCATTCTTCCCTCTCAGATGTGCATCTCCAAACTCTAAGGGTTCCCATTAGACTTGCAACCAGGGGAGCAATGGGCAGTAGCAGCTTGTCCCAGGCTAACCCTGTCTCTGTCTCCCAGGTCACCTTTTCTCTGACTTTGCAGTGAGCCAAAGCAGCCCCACCTAGGCTCCATCCTGTTGCTTCTTCTATCACAAGCCCTTCCTTGCTTCACTGTCCCCAGCTTTAATAAACACACTCTCAAAATCACCTGGGCTCATGTTGTGAAATCCTTCCTATTCAGAGTCAAGAACCCATGCACTACAGGTTGGCCCAAAACAGGCTCTCTCTGGACCTGGTTCCTGTCTGGGAATAGTTATGGCCCTTTACAAGCACAGTTAATCCTGATCTTTGTGTCTTTAAAACCTCTGCCCTTACGTTTTTGAAATTGCTTTAAAAATCTCATTTTGCTTTTCTCTTTTCCTGCCAATTTTCCCATTCTTGGCAGTATCATCTCTTCTTCCCACTTGTCTACTTTTTATTGTTTTCTCAGTTTTTATCTATGTGTGCATGTGTCTTGCATGTGTCTTGCATTCTGTGCATATGTGTGTGCTTCTACACTCACAGAAACAGGCTGAGAGGGTGAGAGATATATATGTCTGTCTCAAGGTTTAAACATATTTATATCTATCAAGGTTTAAGCTGATATTTTATAGCTATCTCAACTAATTAATTTTGGAATTACTGATTAATCTTCATAACAGTTTGAAACAAGACAAAAACATCTTGAATACTTACAAAGTATTCTGCATTCTAGACAGAAGACCGCTGGGCTTTATGTTCAAGAAAAGTATACTCATATTAGTCTATATAATAACATCCTTATCAAAGGGTAATGAATACCTACAAAAGGGGGGGTTGTGTTTGAGCCCACGGAAAATGGATATAAACACAAGCTCTTTATACTCTTCAATAAAAGTTCCCATTGGAATCAGTATAAGAGAAATATAGTCATAAGGCAAGTGCTTAGGAAAACAAAGCCTGGCCATCTTAATGAAGAAACAGACACATAGAGAAGCCACACCTTCACACAAGAAAAACTTGGAGATCTTGTTACAATGAAGGTTCCAGTGTGGTCAGTGGTAGATCCTATGATTTTGTATTTCTAACAAGCTCTCAGGTAATGAACAAGGACCACACTTTCAGTACCCAGGCTGTAGAGGATCAAGCTGTTCCATCAGAGCTGGAAAAATCACGTCATGCAGGCTAAATATGTGTTTAGTCATTCAGCAGGCGTTCACTGGGCTCCTGTTCCGCACCAGCCATTGTGGTAAATACAAAGGTAAATGAAATATAATTCATATCTTCAAGATGTTTTTTCAGGTATAACATCTGGTATCTCCTCTTTCAAACATTATTAGAAATACATGGAAATAACATAATTGAAATAAAATATTTTATAAATAGACTAAAAAAGTTAATCTATGCTTGGCAATTTTTGAAAAGTTGAAGCACATTTTTTCTCTGTGTAAAAGGTACAATCTCTGAGCAGTGAGGGCAGTGTCTTCCTCCTCCTTTCCTGAGGACTGTTCTCAGAGGGATAGCATGACAATACAACGCGGTTCAGGTCTGGGGAGCAACGATTGGGGTAGTGCTTTGGGGTCCAGGCTGGAAGCAGATGCAGAAATGAGTAGGGATTCCTCACAAACAGACAATAAAACATTCACGGAAAAATATTATTTATTAAAAGATTGATAGTTTCATGTTTTTTATTTAATTTAATACTATGCCTTGCTGAAGAGATGTGCTAGAGACTAATGGCCCTGGATGCTGAAGTCGCAACTTATGCCAATTGTCTCTGTTTTTTAATGTTGGCTTGGTTAGTTCAGATTGGGGAGTTCGTGGGCAGGTAGCCACCAAAGCAATTTGTTTATGATTCTTGTTGAGTCAGTTCAAATGCGAATCCACCACAGACTAGTCTGACCGTGACAGCGGTCTACATGTTTACACAGTCAACTGAAAATAGATATAGTATCACACACACGTACACATAATACAAATATATACACATATGTGACACACATGTATTATATGTGTATACGTGTAATATGTGTGTGTGTGGTTTATACATATAAATTACACATTATCAGGAGGGTCTTTAAAGTGCTAAGAAAACGTGCCCTATAAGAAACCCACTCATACTCCCTTTGCTGTGGAAGATAGCAGTGATTTTCTGATATTCTGCAAGCCAGAAGACACAAAGGAAGTTGCAGCATCGTGACTTTTACCCAGTAAATTCTCACAAAAGGGAGACTGTTATGCTGCCACCAGTGTTGAAAGGATGAGTGTTCGTGGTTAAACCGATTTTGACCAGAAGCATTCAAGACTACAAAATATTCATTTCTAACATTAGACACGAATCTTCTCCAGTCAGTGGACTAAGGTTTCTAAGGCCAACCTGGAATCCATCATAACATCAAAGATGATGGCAAGTGACTATTTTAACTGCCTTAGCCGAATCTCACAGCATAAGCTAAAAGACTAGGTTCTGTATTCAAAGAGTTTAACTATACTTCTCTGCCCCCAAAGCAGACATAGTGGATGAAATGTTTAGCTTCGCTATCTTCATTGATCAAACAAGTTGGCCAATTGGCAAATATATGCTGTAGGATTTTATGCATAGCTGTATTATTTAAGTCATTGATAATCAACTGACAGGCCTTTATTTTCCTTCTTAAAGGCCTATACAGACCAATATATAATTGCACTTTGGAGACCTATTTTTAGACATATAGTGCTTCTCATGGTTTCTGCATTTGGAGAAACGAGAATGATGCAGCAAGAGGGAACACTGTTTTCTATTTTACATGTATTTATTTATTTATTTATTTCCATTTATTGTGTGACACTGGTTAATAAAATTATATAGGTTTCAGGTGTTCAATTCTATAACAGCATCTGTATATTATATTCTGTGTTCACCACCCAAAGTCAAGCCTCCTTTCATCACCATGTATCCCCCCTTTACCTTCTTCTACCTCCCCCCACCCCCTTTTCCCTCTGGTAGTCACCATACTGTTGTTTGTATATACGAGGTTTTTGTTTTTGTTTTTTTATTCAGTCCCTTCAACTTTTATCCTCAGCTCCCACATCCCATCCCCTCTGATAGCTATCAGTCTGTTCTTTGCCTCTGTGAGTTGTTTTTATTTTGTTAGTTTATTTGGCTCATTAGATTCCACATATAATCGAAATCATTTGATTCTTGTCTTTCTCTGACTGGTTTATTTCACTTAGCATAATACTGTCCAGGTAAGGAATTTTATGACTCACTTCAGTCTAGGGAGGGGAGCATTGTACCTGCAGACAGAGTTATCTACTGGGTTATGTTACCTTGTCTGTGGTATTCATAGGGTATATGCCCTATTTTTCACAAATCATAAGAGGGTTACAATAGAAGAGAGAGAGTTTTGTCAGTCCAAATTGTTGTCCAAAATTTCTTCAGGTTTCTACGAGTTACAAACACATGCGAAGACAGACATAAGAGGGGAGGCACCAAGAATCCCTGAACACTAGGTTGGACTTCTCAGAATGAGAAATGGTCTTTGTTCTTAGAATATTAAAGACTTACAACATGATGGAAAAGGATTGCGTAGTTCCTTTCTGAACTACCCTTGGTAACTAAGATGTGCCGTTTAGTTTCTCAGAGGTTGATTCATTTCTTCTATAGACTTGGACATTAAAAAAGCTTGAGGAAAAGCCAAGTGCACTAACTCTAATATACCACCAGGTGACAGTGTTTCTAAAATTAATCTTTGAATCTAGAGGACCCAGACCCGTTTTTGTAAATGGGACCACATTTTAACAGGTGAATGCACAATCACATGTTTGTTTTTAAACCTAAGTTCAAACACAGTTGAATTTCTTTTCCTAATTACAATTAATTAAATGTGATGTGATCACACACCCAGTCGCAGTGATGGGGTTGGGTTAATTTTAGGCCAAATGGCCAGAATGACTTGGAAAAAGACACCTTGGAAAAGACACTGTGGAAACTGTTTAAAAAGCTAATTTTTGGCAATCCCTCTGATGACCTGGATCAGCTACACTGAACTAGAGAAGGTAGAAAACAGAATGCATATTTGCCACATGAAGGCGACAAAACATAACAACGCTGAGACTTTAAGGCGATAGTTAGTAATCGATTCACAGCAAAATAAACATTCCTGTCATTTTGTCCAAATGATATATCTGATCAAGGGCATATACTGACTAATACAGATAAGTATTTGGGATTCATTTGCTGAAATTGTCATAATTCTTTAAAAAGTGAAACTACAGAGGGGAAATGTTTAAACTAACACAAATAAGGCAGGAAATTCAGGTTACTGGAAAAGCAGGTAGAAGAAGGAGAGGGAGAAGGAATACGCAATCCGTGGCTTTCTTCATTGGCTTGATATTGAATAATTAAAAAGGGTTTACATTGGCCTGAATGGAAGAGTCATAAAAACTAAGCCCAATGGAACTCAAGCGATAAGCTACCCCCATTACCTAGGAGTGTGCTATTGCCCAAGCAGTTAGAACTGACGGCTTAAGTTCCATTCATTTCCACTAAAATGTCTCCAGTGCCTGCCAAAGTGACTGAAGACTGAATTCCATTTTTAGGGTACTTAAAATTATGGATTTGAGATTAAAATTTATTTGCAGTAAGTGGCAGAGCTGTAACATACATCCGGACCCCCTAATTATAGTGTTTTCCCCATTACACATCATTTAAGGGCTGTTACTCCTTTTATTTTCAGGCAGATTAAAAAGAGATAAATAGCAGCACAAGTGCCCAATGATAGATGAGTGTATAGAAAAGCTGTGGTACATTTACACAATGGAATACCACGCAGCCATAAAAAAGAAGGAAATGCTACCTTGTGCATCAGCATGGATGGACCTGGAAAGTATTATGCTAAGTGCATTAAGCCAGTCAGAGAAGACAAGTATCATATGATTTCAATTATGCATGGAATCCAAGGAACAAAATAAACAAAACTGAAACAGACTTATAGAAACAGAGAACAGACTGACCGCAGTCAGAAGGGAGGGGGTTGGGGGTTGGGTATAAAATGTGAAGGGATTAAGAAACAAAAACAAAACTAACCTCTAGACATATACAACAGTACGGTGATAGAGGGAAAGGTGGGTGAGGGGATGCAGAAGAGGGTAGAGGGGGAATAAATGGAGATGAAAGGAGACTTAACTTGGGGTCGTAAACACACAACACACAATATACAGATGATATATTATAGAATTGCATACCTGAAACCTATAAAATTTTATTAACCAATGTCACCCTAATAAATTCAATAAAATTAAAAGAAATAAAGTAAAAAATAAAGATAAATTTTATAAAAGAAAAGAGATGAATAAAAGGGGATGAGGAGGAGGGTGAGAAGAAATGGAGGGAGGGATACTTCAGAAAGGTGTACATTAGTAAGAAAATGAAGTGCAACATATAATTATGGCTGAAAAAAGAAGCAGCACACTCTCAGTCTGCTATTTCACCTCAGCCACCTGCCCTTCTCCATTTCCATTATAACCTCTTATTTTCATTATTACTCCTACATCCTCCTTTTCTCATTACTACTTTCCCAAAGTGAAATCCCAAGTCAAATTTTAGAACAAGGCAAGAAAAGGAATGAATCCTTAATGCCGCTGAATGCCTGTAGCAATACAAGTATCTCATGGGAGTCCTTGCATGGTCCTATGTGTCAGTCTAGTACACATTCCATAAATAGGGACACTGAACACCTAAGGAGTCACTTGTATTATAAGTCAAGTTGCTGGGAAGCAGTCTCTGGGATTGAAATTTGTTTGCAAAAGCTCTGGAACTACAAAGGCCTTTCAGAGTTGTATAGCCCTAGGCAAAAGAAACTTAATACTCCTCCTTATCAACCAGCCATTGAATTGGGACTGTGTTCAGGGAGAGGGTGGGACTTGGTAAAGTACTTGGCTTTGGTTGAAGGTAATTCCAGGACAGGAGGTACGATGACAGTCATAAGTCATCAATGCATACAAAGGTTGGGGAAAGATTTCCTTGTCCTGAAAAAGGGATCTGGGAAGCACACTACAACATCCACTACTGTAACTTGGGTTCCCACTTCAAGGCAAATGGCTCTTACTACTAGAGTAGCAGGTGAATTGGTTGGGTAGAACTGAATGAATTCTTTGGGATTTAAACACTCATGGCATGGGCAGTAATAACTGTGGGAATTTTGTACATTCGTTCCAGACATTTAAAGGTTGTTAATTGCAGAATGTGATAGAGATTTATTTTACATTTGCCTATGGCAAATCACAAGTGTAGCATGTGATGAGTGGAAATCATTTCCCAGGCATGTTTCATTCATGCCTGGAAAGTGGATACAGTTTATAAGTCCATAAAATTAAACCTAAAAGTACATCTCGTTTAACCTTTCATCTGTTGTTTTTGTCCCCTCTGCCACATTCTCACTAAGTGACCATCCAGTCTATTTGCATGTTCCTCAAAGACAAAGGAGTATAATCAGCAGCAATAAGCCATTCCCTGTTCTGACAGACCGAATTGATAGAAATTCTGTTTAACATAAAGAGACTATCTGCTCATCCATGATTTTCATATACTGGTCTTAGTTCCCTCTTTAGGGAGCAACATGCATATTTAATTCTTCTTTTGCATGGTGTCCCTTCAGATATTTGAAGACAGCTCATGATCCTTACCACATGATTTAAAGTCCCCTCATCATCTTTGTCATTCTCCTCAGAAATTATATAGTCCTCATCACCAAACTGAATACAACGGTGAAAAGATAGTAAGAAATTAATTTTTCATTTCCTCTTTCATCGGTTTGGTCATATATTTTTCTATAAAAATGTCCGTTTTATCTAAGTTTTCAAATGTGTTGGCATAAAATTGTTTGCTCTTATTATTTTACACTTTCAACTATACCTTAATTATCCTCTTTTATACCTATCACTGATTTTTCTGCCTTGTCCTTTTTACTTGATCAAGCATTGCATAGATTTTATTAGCCTTTTCAAAAGAGCAAGCTTTTGAATTTGTTCTCTTTCTCTACTATTTTTTTTGTTACTTAATTTATGAGTTTGTTGCTTTGTTCTATACATATTGCCTTCCGTTTGCTGTGGGTTAAGTTAGTTCCTCTGTTCCTACATTTATAATCAGAAACTTAGTTGATTAATTTTTAATCTTAGTTCTTTATATTTATTTATAATATATGCCAAAATTTTCACCTAAGATTATTTTAGCTGCATCTTAACACATTTGGTATATAATATTTTCATTGCCATAAAGTTCTAAATATTTTGGACTTTCCACTATAAATTCTCCTCCAATACAGTTTTTTAGAAGTGTGTTCTTTAGGCATCCAAAATTTGCTTATACCCCATCATATTCAGGTCCCTTGGTTGTGACCTATTACCATTATAGCAGAGAAACACTAATCACTGTTTGGATAAAAACATTTTTTTTTTTTTAATGTAACTCTGACTACAGTGGTTCAGTGGTTTGAGTGCCAGCCTGCAGACCAAAGGGTCGCCGTTTCAATTCCCAGTCAGGGACACGCCTGGGTTGCAGGCCAGGTCCCCAGTAGGGGGCGTGCGAGAGGCAACCACACACTGATGTTTCTCTCCCTCTGTCTTTCTCCCTCCCTTCTCCTCTCTAAAAATAAATAAATAAAATCTTAAAGAAAAATCCATTTTTTTTTATGTAGATAAAATTTGCTCTTTCATGAATTGTTGGGGTCCTGTGAGAGAACTGACTATTTTACGAGATTTTCTCAGGGTAACCATGTTTTTTAACGAACAATGTTTTCAGTTACAAATTCCTTCCAAATAAATTGTCTTCCATTTGGAAAAGTAATCTTACCTATTTGTTAATTTCTTATTGATTCAGGCTATTTTCAGTATTCAGAAATTATTTTGATCACTATAAAGTTCGAGTTCTAAAATTCTACCATAAAAATTATTTTTCAAATATCCATTAGTGATAACTTTTTTTTTTTTTTACTGAGGTTGACAGGATTGGAAACAGGTCATTGTTTTCTTGTATATATATAATGTACATTATGTAAAAATGTATTCATATTGACAATTTTAGTTAAGCATAATGGTGTGGTTATAATTTTAAAACTTAATTCAGTGTTTTGTCTGATTAAAGCAAGCACTGATCAGGGCTTCTTCTAAGAGGTAATTTACCTCCTTTTTCCTTTTAGTGATACTTACATTCTAGCTTTTCATCTCTGGGAAATAACAAGAAAGGAACATAATTAAATTGGGGGATGAGTTAATCTTTGTTGTTTAAATGGTGTCACTTCTCACCATCAAAGCCATTTTTCCAGCCTCAGAGAGACAAAATAATGCCTCCACTATTTTCTATCAGGTGACTTGAAAACTGAGGCTTTAGTTAGGAAGAAGTCACTAAGCATCAGGAAACTTGTATACCATTATCTATGCAACATTGTTATGCTGTGATCATTTCACTCTTTTGAATATGAATTTACTAATGCTTGGAATAAAATTGTTAAAATATTTTATTAAAGTGTGTGTTTTAGTTTCTCAGCATATCACATTGGGAAGTGGGGAAGTCATTGTATTGTTATCAGAGTTCTTTGTGTGCTTTATTATGTGGGCAGTTTTTAAAATGATTCATTCATGCTTGAAAATGACTCTCTAATTGCCCTGTACAGGGCTCTATAAATGCTCATATTTAAGCTCCTTAGTTGTGTTGTTCAAATTCTCTATATTAGCACTTTTTTTTTCTTTTTCATCTATAGATTTGAGTGAGGGTATATTAACTTTCCCACTATGTTTATATTTGTCAATATTTTTTAGTAATTTGGCCAAATTTACCTGAATATAATTTAAAACTTTTTATTTGACTACATAACAGCTCAGTTTATTTCATTCTGTTGGTAAAAAGAGATGCTGTCACACATCACTGTTACTACACTGTATTGTTTTTTAAAACTTTGAATTTACCTCCTTTTTTCCATTGTCTGTTTTCATTCTTTTTATATTTTAGATGTGTTCATGGTTTTAAAAATTATATTTATGCACTTATATGCTATACATACAAATATACATTCTTAATCAAGTTATTTATACATATAATAGTATAGTTGGATTTCAGAATTGGTATAGAATTGCAGAAAAATCACCATTGGGTATAGAATTGTAGAAAAATGATCACTGTCATTTGCCACATTGAAGAAAATATTGTATTGCTTTTGCTTTTTTATTTTTTATTCCATTGTCTTCTTATGTATTCTGTTGCTGATGAGAAAGAGGTCTGCTTAATTCTATTGACATTTTTCTCAGGCATTTTGTCTTATTTTCCATAGTTGCCTTTAAGATTTTTTTTTTCTTCTTGTGTTTTTTAGTTCCACTACAAGGTGGCTTTGGGCAAATTTATTTTTGTTTATTTTGCTTGGGACTTTTGCTTTTTAAATCTTTAAGACTTCCTTGTTTTATCCCTTTGAATACTTTTTCTTCCTCATTTTATATACTTTCTTTTTCTGAAACTTCTATGAGACCTATTTTGGAATTTTCATTTTATTCAGGGTTCTTCAAAGAACCAGAAACCAAATGTGCGCCTGTGTGTGTGTGTACATTAGCCCTTCAATTATCTAAAAGATAGCTTCCATTTCTCCTTCAAGTCTCCTCCAGAAAATAGCTCCAGTTCTTCAAAAATAAAATCTCATATGCCAACTGTCCTTAAAATAAAGTCTCAAGTGCCACACGGGCAATTGTGAATAAATCTTTTTCATTGAAATAGTAAACAGCAAAACAGTTTCTGCTTTTTCTTCTGTATTCTTATACCATTCACTACATATCTCTGTTCCGCAGCCTATAACATTATAATGTGATTCTTGGTTTATTCACTTTCATCTACCAATGGACTGGCAACCTTAAAAGTAGGAGTTTTACTGGGCCCTTAATATAGTCTGGTTGCTTTGAATTTACAAATTTTTAGAAGCTTTAATATTACTAGATCATGAAGCATCTTTTTTCAGTGGTTTAGAACTAAAGTAGTGCCTTGGATGGTGTGGCTCAGTGGATTGAGTGCAGGCCTGCAAACCAAAGGGTCGCCGCGTCAATTCCCAGTCAGGGCACGTGCCTGGGTTGTGGGCCGGGCTAGTTCCGTAGTCAGGGGCATGTGAGGGGGAACTGGTTGATGTAGCTCTCACACATCAATGTCTCTCTCTCTCTTTTTCTCACTCCCTTCCTATCTTTCTAAAAGATAAATAAATAAAAAGGCGCACAAAAAAACTGAACTAGTATTTGCATGAGTAAAACAGGTGAAACACAGCTTAGCAGCTGCTATTATTTACAAAAATAGAAAGGGCCTTAGGGATCTTATTTGGCAAAAAATTCCAATATGAGTTAATAATATGTCGTTTCCTTTTAAACAGCAGGCCTCTTCGAGTGCAAAGTCTTATATTTCTTTCTAATATCAATACCAACACTCAACTGGAACAGTAACTATGTGTCATATAAATGGATGGCAGTATTAACAGAGGAGGTGTTGACTTGATATATATTCTATAGGAAAATACAAAAAAAAAAAAAAAGGAAGAAGGAAGAAAGAGATTCTCAGGTACCCAAAGAGTTGTCAGATACAAGATGGATTAGAACTTTTCTGTGAATTTCAAGTGAAGAGAATTATATCTATTTGCTAAAAGTTACAGGCAAATCACTTTGGGTCCAAAAGAAAAGTGGAATGCTCTCTTTTGGTGCTATTGAAAAAGCTGAAACGCAGCTTATTAGAAGTGTTGTTGAAGGAATTTATATAAATCATAAAAAATTTTGAGGAAAATGACTTTTCAAGGTTCTACCAAGCTGAGAATTCTGGTGTTTCATGGTCAAGACATAAGGTTGGATCATTATCCCTCTAATTCTAACATTACCTTTATTTCTCTTTATTTTTGATATAACTTAGTCAACTATTGATTTGAATTGAAATTGCCTTGAACTTGACAGCCAAAGTTTTTTACATATACCCAAATGTTAAATCTGACACATATTCTTAGTCTTATTTTTTTTGAGGTTTGAATCATTATTCTAAATTCCTAAAAACATAAAATTCCACATCTACCATTTAGCATGTCATCTATGTTCATCCAAATTTTTGTGACACGCCCAATCTCTGTGATTTATACCCTCATATAATCCATTGACAGAAACCTTAACCCTTACAATATGCTTTAAGAAACTCCCTCTAGGCAAACTCAGCTTTATTAAAATTTTCTTCATATCTATTTATTCTATCCACCAACGGTATCATAGCGGGCATTTCCCAGTGTTTTGGTGACATTCATCTACAGCACATATACTCATTCTTCTAATCAATAGTTTTGTCAGATGGTCAGAAAAGCACATGAGTTCAGTTTGCTGTAACCTGGTTTTTAATGACCCTATCCTAGTGCATAGTGATCACCACCTTCTTTTCTCACAATTACGTTAGCAATTTCTTATATTTTTCATGAATTTGTGATAGATTTTACATTATATGGCTTATAATATCTGTCTCCCTTTCTCTTTTTAAAAATCAGGGCCCAGTTTTCTCATTTCTAATCTTCTGCTCCATTATCCTTGATTTTTCAAAAATCTCAAATCAGTTTCATTAATTTTATCAGCAGGCATCTGGCCAAGGACAACTGAACTCACTTAGATGCTTTAATCATTTCTGCATGTTTTGAGTTTCATCTTTTTCAATTTGAAAATCTTCATCTATTACACAAATCAAAATTTTAAAATAGGAAAAATATGGTTCTATTCTTTCCTTTTTGTTTGAGCTTAGTTGTTTTTTATTTTTTCCCTTAATTTGAATGAAACTAATATATAATCTTTTATCTTTAGACATTTTCCCCACAGTTTACCTTGTTATAATTGTAACACTTAAAAACACTATTTTTGGAAGTTCATGGAATTTTAGGGGGGGTATTTTTTCCTTCACCATGTACCAGTCCTTTGTATTTTTAATACAAAAAAATTCTATGCTGCTTCTATTCTTAGGAATGGTGCCTAATTTGCACTTATACCCTCAGAGCTAGTTAAATAAACAATGATGACATCAACAGCAACAACAAAACAAAGACATAGGAATTGTGTTTGGTTCAGTATTTATTTACACAAATCAAGCATTTAGCCAATGTCCTCTTAAATGGAACAGGGAATCACTTTGCAGACCCGGATCAATGCTCAGATAAGGTCACACAGTGGTCCCTGTTCACCTTCTCTGGCTTATGATTATTACGAAGAGCTCAAGTCGGTACAGTGCGGAGCAAGGCAAGAAATTTTCCTTGTCCCCATATATTTTGGAGCAAAAGCTTTATATGTTACTGCAACATAAAAAATGTTGGTCGTATTACCTTTATAGTCATACCCAAATGCAAATAAAAGGAGTCATTTGGAGGCACAAACCAGTGTTCAAAAAGTAGATAGGGAACCCCTAATAAGTTCAAGGCAGTTTTTAGCCGTGTGGGGAATTCCTGGATATGTAAGTTATAGTGAATTAAAGACACCAGGAGATAATGATAAGCCATCCAACATCTTTGTTCCATGTAATCTCAGACTAGATTCACTCGCCTTTTAAAATGCATTTGTCAGAATAATTAACATGTGATTGGTAAAAAGAAAGAGGTCTATTCCCAACTCAGAATAAAAGAGTAACTGCTATTGGATAATAGTCCCCATCATGTTTCAAAAGAATGTCAGTAGTTTGCTTATGGAAGTGTGCATACAGCAAATGACTGATTTTGGACAACAGGTGCAATCACAGAAGTCAATAGGAAAAATGGCACAGGCTATGAAAAGACTAGTAATAATGGGAGGCCCACTGCTCTGCTGACGCACAGCCACAGACCAAGTGACTGCCTAAGATCATCTATTCAGCCCCTAATGAGCTGTTGTTAGTGCTCTGCTACACCTTCCACTAGTCACCAATTATGGTTACAATTAGCAGTTTGAGTACATAGTTACTTCTCTGGAGAGCGGTTTTATTTGCAGAATTGCGGTGAACATATCACAATATAGTCCACATGCCCTCAAAGTACAGACTCCAGGAAACCCTGCAGTCTAGTTAGATTCGTGCCGGAAGAAAGGGGAAGAACAGAGGAAGAGGAAACAGTGGCGAAGGGGCTGGGAAGCAGGGCAGAGCAGGAGGGGAGGCTGTGTGCTGCCTTTGCTGTCCCTAACAGGAAATTACAGCAAATCCTGAAGGCTTGGCCTATGACTAAAGAAGCATTTGTTCCCGACCATTAAACCTGGCTTGCTCACCAGAAGGATTTTACAGTCCCTTTGACCACGTTGAAAATTTGAGGATGGAGATAATCCCTTTCACTCCTGTTTTTGTAGGTTCAAAACTGCTTGAGAGATTGAACCCTGAGCGTTTGTCAGTGAGGTCTAATGCACATTTTGCTCTCTTTCAATGGGTATTCAGCAGACTTCGGATCTATAAAAATTCGACTTAGTCGTTGCCCATTTTCTCATCTATGGGGGCTGGGCAGCTCAGCGTTATCTGAGAGGTGCCAGCTGTTGCTATTACACGCAGCATTCAGTGGTTCATTTATCTGAATATGTACTGTTACTCTGCAAGATCTCAGGGAAGGAGACTTTGTAGTGATGGTGATGCACTTCTTTTTTGATGGAGCTTTTAAATAAATATTTTTTAAAGGAGAGCTCTCTGAGTGACTGGAAGCATTTCTTAAGCACATAATGACTTCAGCAGCTGAGATAACCCTACCAAAAATATATATTGTTGAAATAGCAAGTATCTTTCTAAATATAGCAGTGAATATTACTTGGGGAATGTATAAAAAAGCCAATAACTACATTCATTAATTTCATTCAAATTCACATATTCAATTATTACATGACTGAATGTTGAACTGAATATACAAAGCTGATTCAAAAGTATATGGACTCATTAAAGCCACTTGGTGTGTTTTAATTAGCGAATTACATTCTTCTGACCTCATGAGTGTGTTAGAATTTCATACACTTGCTTTTCACAGCAGGGACCTAAGTTTAGTCATCACTTTCAATTAAAGTAATACAAGAAATCAAGGTCTAGAGTTTATTTAAGTCAACAAATTGTTTTTTTAATTCCCAACATAAAAACAGGCCTCTAATTCATAAAATAGCTAATTCTTCTCCCCTATACTGCTATTGTTTGATAATTGAGTCTAAGGTCTGTACTTTTTTATTTTGATATACTTAGATATTTGGTTTAAAGAACTTTTTAAAAGTCTCAAGAATAAGGAACAATCTTTTCTAGCAGGACTGTTGTGACGCCTTTTTTACTGCAAATGGATGCTTTAGGTGAAATAATTCAATTAGCAGCTACATGGTAGCAGAAAGAAAAGGGAGAATGGTGTTTCTATTATCAATAGAAAAGACTGTCTAAAGAAAAGCTAGAGATAGAGAAAAAGGGTCAAAGACTGCATGGGGCTGAGGGCCAAGAAAGCAGTTTGATGATAAGCGATGCATAATTATAGAAGTCAGAATGATTAAGGATATAAAAAGAGACATATAGCTCTCTACCTCAGGGGCTGGAAAATGCACTAATAGAGGGAACAAGCAGTTTTAATTTGATCCAAAAGTGTTAGAAGCAAGTTTTAAAATATAAAGAAAAAATATGAGGGTGTTATGTTATAATAAAAACTACTAATTTGGAAAGAAGAGAAACCTGCTGAATAGGTAAAAATCTAAATTGGAAAATATATGAAAGAAATGCAATTTTACTACTTAAAGCACATATAAAGTAAACTATTTTTGGCTAATAACATATTTCCAGGTAGTTTGCTACTACATCCACTTTAGGGTTTGGATGAGTCATGCCACGAAGTCTCAGATGAGGGAGAGAACAAAAGCACAGCCTATTTTCCATCCTTAACTAGTATTTCTAGAGGTCCTGCTTTGTCCAGCCCATCATAAACTCTATTATTTCAAAATCTTTTCCTACATTGAGTAAAGGTCAGCCCTGAGGATATCAAGCCAAAGTTCAAAGTCATTGGCTTAAAAAAATCGTACTATTTATCAAGAAAGACAGAAAACTAAGAGTGGAATTTACTAATGTTGCAACAGATGAAAATATTCATAGGGTGCTATTGAGTTACAAAGTAGGGCTTTTATCTGAGCCTGAGCTGAGGTAGAGAGGACACAGTAAGGGATTTCCTGGGAACAGAAATATGTCAGGTGATTTTTTTTTAAGGATATGTAGGAGCTAACCCAGTGTAAGTACTACAGAAATAGGTATTCCAAACAAAGGTAACAATTTATTCAGAGGCCTAGAGGCCTGAGGGAGACTGGTGTGATTAGGAAGCACATAAAATTTACTATAAGACTCAATAAGGAAGCCAGTATTCTCTCTCTCTTTAAATGCTTCATTTTTTTTTTTTTACAAAAATATCTGATTTGCCTCTTTTGTGTATCCATTCAGTCAGTCTCTTTCTATAAGATACTTAAAGTTGAGGGTGGTGATGGGGAAGGGAAAGAAAAATTTGCCTTTGCTATTGAACTTCAGTGTGGTCCCACGGGCATATCCCAGGATTTACTCATGGAGACCAAACTTGGTCAGCTCTACAGAAAAGACGCAGGTCCCTGAACCGTCTTCATTCCTTCATTATAATGCAGTCCAGCGTGCTCCCTTTACCTACCTCTCCACTCCACAAACTGTGCTAATCTCTTGTTGCTAGACCCATGAAGAAGGTTGTTCTTTTTTAAGAAAGGCATCCAGAAGTCACAGAAGACTGTAGCCATAACAAAACCAGCAATTAATTGGAGAACAAAAGAATAAGAATTTACTTATATTTCTGTTCAGTGTTTTCCTCTTTCCTCTTTCTGACCTCTCCAGACCTAACCGCAGGCTAACTTAACTATCTCTTACCTCTATTCTAAGAAAATCCTTGGACTTTATTCTTTCTCACCAAGTTTACTTAATTCCTGCCCCAGATCAGGACTCACAAAAGTTCTTGGTGCAAAAGTTATTTTATTCTTATTATGTTGTAAAATCTTTAAATGCCAGGACGTTCTTTGGGCTTACCTCATTGTGATATACTCCATGAATGGTAGCACTTATTGAGGGCTTTCCCATGTACCAAGCAACCTTCTAAATGCTGCTCATGTATAAATTCATTTATTTCTAATAATAACTCTGAAATTTATTTGCAATTGTTGCCCCTATTCTAAGATGTAAACAATAGCTGCAGGCTAAGGAACGTGAAGAAGGTCATAGCCGGTTCATGTCGGAGCTGGTGTGCACATCCAGGTGCTCTGACTGCGGAGTGGGTCCTGTCAACCGTGAGGCTGTGCTGCCTCAGCCCCTGGGCTCCACGGTGCCTCGGCCGTACCACACCGAGCCTGGATAACTTAAAAAGGCTACTGATTATGCCTCCGCTTAGACCCTTCATTGTAACCATTAATCAATCAATAAACATTGAACAAACAACATCTGTGTGCCAGGCTCACTGTTTTAGGCATCTGGATAAACAGGGGGAGAAATCATGTGGTCAGTATTCTTATATAGATTAAATTCTAATGGTGATAATTGAAATTACAGAAGATCAGGTGAGGCGGAACCTGTGGGAAATCCAGAGATCATGAAGTCTGATTTCCTTACTTAGCAGAACAGGAAAATAAGACCTGAAGTGAAATTTGTTATACATGTGCACATACACACAACTTATTTAAAGTAATAAACATATCATTGGAAGAGTGTGAACTAACATCCAGTCTCTGTATTCCATCCCACCAGTTCTTGTCACGTACATGCTATGAAACACGAGGCTCTGAGCATGGTCTTAAATCAATGCTTAAAAAAAGATCAGAAGCAAATTTGCCAAAATATTACCAGTGTTTATTTTTCCATGATATTATGGATAATTTTTTTTAAAAAACTATCTTTTATATTTTACAAAGGACCTACAGTAAGATATTCAGAAAAAAAATGTTTAAAGTGAAAAAATACCATTTTCTCAAAAATATGAATGTTTAGAACCATTACACGCACTTTTGCAAAATTCTTTTGAGCATGATTTCATGCTTTGCTGAAGTTCCTCCAAACCTAAAGGCCCCGTGTTATCTTTTGGCCACCCCAGACCATCTGAGAACTCAAAGGGATTTCTCAGACTGTGCCTGTATGACTTAGCTAATGGCTCATCTGGATTACAGGAAAATGAGAATAATTCCATATTTAGGAGCTTAGCTCTGCAGGGTATCTTCTGAATAATGGCTCTAAATTATGCTACATGCTTGGAAGGCTAGTGTTTTTCTAAGAAAAGTTGAGTCATCAAACTGTGCCATCTCCTCAGTAAACTGACTAGGCAAAAGAATTCACCAAGAATGAAAATAGCTTTGGTACTGGACAGGCCACACACATTTCTCAATAATGATTCTATTGATTAAAGATAAAGAATAAGATCAACCTGAAACCTTCACATTGTCCCATTTCATTAAATGGACTATAGTTCATTTTTCCAACCTCAGTACAACAGGTGTATAAAATTATTTTTTATTTTTCTATAGAATGATGATGGTACACAGAAGCTATAGCGAATTTAATTATGAATAATAAGGAGTTTTATAGGTTGGTAACCATAATGTAGCTACAAATTCAGAGAAAACTATGGGGAGCCTCTCATATTATTAAGAGAATTGGCATTGTGTCAATGAGAGCACCTATCACTCAGCTTTTGCTTAGGGCTGAGAACTAGTTCCAGAGGCAAAGGGGTGCTTGACCTAGAAACCCCTTATTTCAATCCTGTGAGGTTTCTTTTAAGAGTAGTTTTAACACTTTGCCTTTAACTAAAACCTAGTCTAAATTATCTCGTTTACAGTAGTTGGCAACTATTCATTTATTACCTTGTCCAACAAGATCTGGTAGATTTGCTCTGTAAGTAAGACTAAGGAAAACCAAGGTAAATTTTATACAAAATTGTGGTCAAGTCTTTGTTCTTAAAGCATGAAAACCAACCAACCGACTAGAGCTCCAGCAAGTGAAGTATTCTAAATCCGTGTTCACTTATTCAAAAAAATTGACAAATCTCCCAAATTAGCTCATTTATTATGGTTTCACTTGTAAAAATAACCTATAACATAAGCCTGTGCACCTCATAGTGTGGTTGTAAGGATTAACAATTACTGCAAGTAAAGCACTAATTTGTTCTTCTATTATATATTTTCAGAAAATAAAGCAATATGTCAAAAGAAATCTGAATCACAGCTATGATGATGATGGACACTGTCATGGTAATTACTAGTCACAAAAATATACTAGTCGACCTTGAGGAACTGCAAGACCAATTACATTTGTTTTGCTGTTTGGTGCGTTATGTACCTTAACTAATTTAGAAAGGCATTTTTAATAACAAAGCATGGATCACAAAAAATGTTCTTGTAAACTTTGATTTATCTTAAGCAACACTTTCACTGACAAAATCAGTTGCTCAAGGTTTAACATGTTCTGCTAAAATACATTTCCACAATTAGTTAAAATGGTCTTTTCAAAACTCAAATGGAATCTTTTCATCCACTGATTAAATTTTTCACAGTTTTCCATTGGTCTTCGGTTAATGACCTAAGACAATTTTGTTTGACAATGCCCTGCCTGGTCTGGAACCTAAGATCTCCTTGAGTGTCACCTAACCATCCCCTCTCCCACCCATTCCTACTGAGCTCCTTTCAGCTCTTCAAACATGCCTTATTCCCTTCTCCTTCAGGGCCTTGACACACATTCTTCCCCCATCCCTACTCACTTTGCTTAGTCAGCTTATGAACATCCTCACAGAGGTCTCCACAGTAGGGTATGTTGTGTGTACCCCATGAAGAACGCAAGACGTCCTTTGGGGACTGAGAAGTAAAGGAAACATAAACCTCTTTTATTTCTATTTACTTTTATCTAAATTTAAAGGATTTGCACATAATAAATGCATATTTGAAGTATATTGTATGAAAAATGTTTGCCTCAGATCTCAGCTCAGTTGTCACCTTGTCTTGAATGCCTTTCTTTATCAATCAGACTAAGACAAAAACTCCCCCTGTAGACCCATCATGCAATACGCTTCTGTGAATCATTATAGTAGTTATAATTTTACATTTAGCTCTGAGTCTATATGATTAATGTCTGTTCTCATTCACTGGATTCTCTCATGAGGGTAGGCACCGAGGTCTATTGTTAATCACCCTTTTCCTAAATAATGCCTAGCATGTTGCCTGACTTGTAGGAAGTACTTGATAGCCCTAGCAGGTATGGCTCAGTGGATTGAGTGCTGGCCTGTGAGCAGAAAGGTTGCCAGTTCGATTCCCCGTCAGGGCACATGCCTAGGTTGTGAGCCGGGCCCCCAGGTGGGGGCGTGAGAGAGGCAACCAATCTATGTTTCTCTCACACATCAATGTTTCTCTCCCTCTCTCCCTTCCTACCCCTTTCTCTAAAAGTAAATAAATAAAGGAATTACTAGATAAATATTTGATGAACACAGATGTGTGTATGTGCATGTGTGTGAAACTTAAATGTGTATATATATATTTGAAACATACAGTTTACATTTGAAACATATATACATACATGTATACATATATAAATTAGCCAAAATCAAAACTCTTCAAAGGGGGAGCTGAAATGTTTTCCTTCCCTGTTTGTAACCAGTAACCAATAAACCCTTTCTCCATCTTTCTAGTTTCTTTTCTCATTAATTTCAGTGGACTATATTTGTGTCATATGTTTATTTGCTACAGACTTGTCAGGACAAAGCTCAAACATCAGCTGGGTCCACCATGCCCACAGTAATTGCAAAACTGTTTGCTGTAAAACCGATTAAGAGGCCCTCCTCGGCAAGCACTGAGCCAAGTTCTTCCCTGGCTGCCCCAGGAACATGTGGCAGGGCTCTGTAATGTGATAGATAACGCATGAAGTGCAGAGGGCTGCCCATATGCTGCTGCAATTTTCCTGTACAGGATGTGCTCTTTGGACTTAATAATGGTGATTGAGGACACTGCTGAAAATTCCAGTTCTCTTTATGTCTCATTCAGAGTTCCCAGGCAGGGGGTGGCAAACCTATAATCCACACTGCAGGAAAGAAAATGAAAGAAGGGAAAAGAGACCTCCAGGACTGACTTGTATTAAAACTGATCAGATCAGTTTGTACTACCTGTCACAGGAAGGAACAGATATTGCTGCTGAAATCCTAAAAGTTGAGTAAAAGAATGTACGAGTTCACAAACGACCCTTCTAATTTAGACTGGGGTTGGAGGAAGGAGCGTTCGTTATCCTTATCTAAAAAAAGTGTTAATATAATTTGATACTGATTATTGATATCTGTATCTATTATCTAATATCTACATGTGAGTACATTTGTATGTATGCATGTATGTGTGCCTGTGTAAAACACTAACGAGGTTAGCAAAACACATGTTTGAGATTTGGGAGCACTGACAAGGTGAACAGCAGTGCACCTGAAGAGTGCCAGGATTTTGGTGGGCAGGAATTACGATATGATGGGGATATGGCTATTAAATACTATAAATTAACTCAGGATTTACTGATAGAAAAATATAGCTCAGAGTGTTACATTTTAAAAGGATAGCAAACTGGAAATCTTTTAGAACAGGGAGACCACTATGATGAGATAACACCATACTCTAGCTAAAATTGAATGATTACAAAAAGCTATCAGGATGTAACCAGGAGAAAAGCAAGCTCTGGAGGAATATGATTAGTGGCATCAAATGGAGAAGTGTGTTTTGTGAAAGGAGTATTAGGGGGAGAACTAGGCATATCCTATATAGACTTAAAAAGCAGCACTGAGACCTGTGGATACATGCTTCAAAGACAAGTGTAACTCTATTTAAGAAAAACTATTCTTAGACTCTGAGATGTTTGGGTAGGCAGCTTCAAAGACGGTGAACGTGGACCACTGGAGGGGACCAATCATAGCCCAGATTATTGGCTTCCAAACCTGCCAGATTATCAAAATCACCTGGAGAACTTCCTATCCATACCCAAGACCCAAGCCACGCTATTCTTATGATGAGGCAAAGCATAGGATTCCAGGGCTAGGTGATCATTATGTGATGTAGACCTAATTCAAGCAGGACGAGGAAGACGATTTCTAAGAATCCCTTCATTTTTGAGAGCCTGACTCTACCTTTCTTTATAATTTCTAGTGATAATAATAATCAAAGAACTGACAAAAGGAAGAAGCCATCAAGGAAGATTTGAACTTTGATTTATGAAATTTTCAGTGAGAGTTCTTAGTTTTTTGCAGGTGCTCCTGTGTTCTCTGGTTCTGTTTGTTAGCACAGTCATTAGCAAAGAGAAGAGATACAGACTCTTGCTAGTCACTCAACAAAATCATTTAGGAATTACTCTCCTGATGGGAATTACTTTATGATCCCAAAATACATGGGAAAAACATATCTCAATGAAAAAAAGACAGAGAGAAAATAGAAAATGGAAAAAGCAAAAGAAGCTATTTTAAATAAAATATATTTGGCAACTTTTGGGTGATTAGTAGATGAATGTGTAATGGATGTGAGGACATACTATGAAAGATCCTGGAACTTCATTACAAATAGAAAACAATTGAGAAGTGTGTTAACATGCAGATTTGAAGACCATACCCCAGACATTATGATCGCGAAGGTCTTGAATGGGGTCCAAAATTTGTGTTTTTAATAAGCAGAAGGAACCATTGCACAGGACACATTACGGAAAGAATATTTTACAGAGTTCTCCAATAGAGAACTTTCTACAACAATATTAATACTCTATATAAGCTTTTCAATGAGGCAGTCCTTAGGCACATGTGGTTGTTGAGTCTTTAAAAAATAGCTAGTGTAGATAAGAAACTGAATTTCAATTTTATTTAATTTTAATTACTTAAAAATTCAATGGCCACATGTGATTAGTGGCTGCCATACAGAAGAGTTCAGCCTTAGAATATATTTTGTTTTGGGACAAGAAACATGCAGTTTTCTTTTGCATTATACCCAGCCCAGTGATGAAGCAAGAGATTCTCTATCTCAGTAAGAACAGCATGAAAAAACATTTTCTGCAGGATATTTCCATTCGATCCACAGTGAATATTGCAATATGACTTTACATTATCAGTATTATCAGAGTAAACATTTTTATTCCTATGCCAGTCTGTAAATAGCGAGCAATGCCATATTCATAGGGTGAACTAAATGAACCATCTGTGGTTATCTCCATTTATTTGTACTTAAAATGACTGAAGCGCATGCAGAGGGTATGTTGTTGGACCATGTGGTGATCCCACCAGTTACCTTCATGACTATTCTGCTTGTGGACGATTAGGTCAGGCACATAAGCCTTGATTAGGTGTTAAAAATGGCTCTACCATGGGCTTAAGAAGCTCACCAAATCCACAGACTTCTGATTCTTAAGCAAATAGTAGGAACACTGACTGCCAACAAAGTCATAACAGAAGAAACTGAGATTTCAAGCTGTGTTATGAATGGGTTTAGTGCCAATAAATATTCTAAATCAATGAGCATCAGGGTATAGTATTCATGCACCAAATGGAAATGAGACACATTGGATTTTCCTTCAAAAAATTAGTTAGATTCCTATGCCAGACTTAGCACGGATGTGAAACCTTATCTTTATTGACCTGTGCTAAGAAGCATTTAGGGAGAAAAGCTAAAAACTGCACACACACACACAAATATGCACCCAGGCTAAATAGATGGGGTTTGGCAGGTGAGGGTGGACAATAGTGGATTTGGATGCAGAAATGAGCGTGCATAACCATATCAAAATTACTCACCCCCAACCAGGAAAAAAAATAGAGCAGGAAAAAAAATTAATGGATCTGACTCCTTTGCCCCCAGAGACAACGGTTCTTTCTGCACATTCACATTAGCATTTTGGCATATGAAAATGAATTCTAGTATTAGTCTATGACTCATTACTGCTTTCCTAAATAAAATCTTAAACATCTTCATGTGACTAGCAATAAATGGTCTTAGACAACTGGCTTTAGAAATTCTGTGATTGGCAGTACACGTCTTGCATATGGGCTGGTGTTGGCCCTATTCCATGACTTATGCAGACTGGCGGAGTTGCCTGGTCCTTGGGAGGACCTCCCCCGGAAAACTGGTTCTGGCCAGAAAATGGGAGGAGAGACAGGTCCTGGAGCCAACACCTCTAAATATTCCCTCAATGATGTCAAAATACAGTGAGGGCTCAGTTCATAAATTTGTTAAGACTCACTTTGTAATCAGAATTGGTACACTGTTTCCCATTCCAATGTTTTAAAAGCTGTCCTTTACACGGCACTTCTGCTTTCCTTGGTAGGCAACCTTCTGTGGGGTCAGCTCCTTCGACTGTCACAATTTTATAGATGCAAAAGTGGAAGCTCTTATAATAAGGTCAGCTTGAGCTGGGTCCTCTGAATCACAAATGTGCCAAATATTTGTATAAATATTGGATGATAGTGTTTTTTTTAACTCAACTATGCATCACTTCCTCAATTTGGGTCATAGGTGCTTATACAAAATGCAGTTAATGAGCATCTGGTTACTAGTCAGATTATTTAACAACGCAGCAGACAGCCTACTTAAATCCTTTGAAATTCTTGCCCATTCTTCTTCCCTTTCATTCCTGATTCCAAATATTTTGTTTATTTATTTATTTAACAAAAAGAGTGAGGACAAAGCAGTTTTGATGTGAAGATTTGGGTGTGAAGATGTATTACTGTTGTCTCATTTTGAAACAATACCAGGTTGCTAATCCAAATAACATGGTATATGAAGTGTCTTTATGTTTCGGATCCTCTTCTCATCACTTCAGGTATAAGCAGGCACATGATGCCTTGTCTACCCTCAAGGAGCCTCTAGCTTAAGAAGGATGATACCAGGGAACAGTATAACTGCCAGGTATATGGCTTTAAGGGAACATGAAGGAGCTGTCCCTAATTAGTACTGAGATATCAGCAAAGGAAGCTAATTCTAATTAATATTTATAGGTTGATCACCTTCATCAACTATTGCCTCTCTGAGACTGACTCATCACTTGTAACTTTAAATAAGATCCCATGTAGGTCTAATGTACTAGGACCAGTAGATGCAAACATTCCCCAAATCTACCCTTCCCATATTGATCACTCAGTGCCTTGTCCAGACATAAAGCCAGTGCGTCTGAGCAGGGCATGGTCCTGAGCTGAAATTCTGTACACTCACCTAGTAGACCAACTCTACCTACCTTTGCCCTTTGGCTGGGGATAGCAGTTGGTCTCAGAAGCCCAGAGCTGGCTTATCTGCAGTCACCAGTGAGCTCTCCTTGGCCAGAGCCTGGCTCCACACTGCAGTTGTGCCCCATGATTGCAACCTTTTCCTCTTGTGTTAAATCAATAGTTTATGACATGTACAAGGGAAAGCTGTAAATTTAATTTTATCCCCTGCAGTGTGATTCCCATCTTGTTTGCTGGCAACATAATGAATATTTTTGCCCTCCAGACCCCCAGCCCAATGAAGCAATTGCAGGATAAAGAAAGAGGGGGGAAAAAAAAACAAAGCACAATTAAGTAGATAGATTAAAACTGGATTAATCAAAACCTCAACTAAAGATAGGCATATACCTTTTGTGTGTGTGTGCACAAGTGTATATAGGTACATATGCATAATTATTTTTTCAGAAACCCACTAAACAAAAGAGATGATAATTGATAATTAAGCAAAACTGGGGCTCTATCTGTGCCTTGGAAATTTAAGGGAAATCCAAACAGGTTATTTTTAATTATGAAGGAAATTCAGGCAGAACAGGCTGGCTCCATCCAACGCCCCCACCCTGCCTTCTATGCTGCAAAAATGCCGAGCTCCTTATCGCCAGGGCCCCGGCAATGCTGACCCCTTGAATGTCATCCCCGACTCTGTGCAGGACTGGTTTCCTGCCACTGAATTTTCAGCTGCCTTCCCACTTCACCCAAGCTCCCCCGATCCCTTTGGCCCTGTTATGTAATGTTTAGCCTTGAGATCCATTTATCTACTTACCTACCTACTACCTACCTACCTTAGTTCCATCTATCTATTTCTATGTGTGCATGCACTTGATTTTCATTTGTTTCTCCAACAAGGAGGTAAGTTCAGTGGGGGCAGGGAAATTGTCTATTTTATTGCCTCTGCAGAAACAGTGACTACCACAACACCTATGCCATGTGCTGAATCAATGAATGAATGATATATGGAGGTAATAGTTACTAAGAAAAAGACATACTTTCAGTAACTTTTGCTATTGTAACCACACCTCAGTTGATATCATCAAAGTTACTCTTTATATAACATTTGTCACATAACAGGTACTGTTCTAAGATCTTTATATACTATATATAATCCTTACAAAAAAAACTTAGGAGGTAGGTACTATTATTATCCCTATATTTTAGATGAGGAAATTGAAAGAGAGAGCACAGAGAGTTTTAGTTACTTTCCTGTGTTCACAAAGTTGCCAAGTGTTAGAACTAGTATTTGGACTCAGGCCATTTGGCCCTAGACTCTGTGTTCCTAGGGACTGCACTATACCATCTCTTAACATTATCATAAGCAACTACAGGCACTCAGCACAATTAAACAACAATAATACCAAAAGGCCAAATGTGTGTGTGAGTGTGCGTGTGCCCACTTCATGTAATTACATTGGACCATGGGCTCCCAGAACACATAGTCAAAGGCACTGGAAAAAAATCTAGTGTAGTCCCTGAGAGTCCATTTGCAAGGTCCGGTGGCCAGAAGTCACATCATCAAACTGATTCAGCTTATATCTCAAGCATTTTGTGTACTTGTATTGCATATGAGTGAAAACTTATTTTTTTCACAGCATTATTTGGGGTGAGAGGTTGTTACACAAATCCACTCTTCAAAAAAGGTGGAGAGAAGTGTGTGTGTGTATGTGTGTGCGTGTGCACAAAACCTATAAAGTTGAACTAAAAAGAGAAAGGCCTCAGGATATTATGAAGCATATACAACCTTTGTACTTGGTCCATATCTATATGTCCGTCCATCCGTCCGTCCGTCCATCCATCCATCCAGCCAGCCAGCCAATGCCTGAGTGAGCTCATCGCCATATAAGTGGTTTAAGCAGGTGATGGAAGCAACAGCCAAGGCAGACCCTTCCCTTGACCTGCCCCCTCAGAGATACATTGTTCTCAGCACTCCCAGGCCCTCCTCCCATGTACAGAGCTACTGTGTGAAGACCAAAGGCAGAACGGAAACAGAGACATAGCCAACAGGAGGAAAAGCTCCATAGAGTGGGAGAAGTAGTGGTGAGGGGAAAGGAGCAAGTGCAGAACTAGGAGATAAAATGAAGGGGACCTGAGGAAGGGACAGATGGAAGAAAGAATGACAGCTTTGTCCCATGAAACTCAGAAGGTTCATCCTCTGTACCTAGAAGTGCAGAGACTGCTCATCTTCAAGTATTTTTAAGTGTTTTAGGATATATTAGAGGACATAAACAAGTTGTTCAAACTGTTACTTTTTCTAAGAAATACTTCAGACTCCATCAGCCCATCATCGCTATGTTTGTTTGAGGGATGGTACCCTGGGAGCTTCTATTTCTTTATGACTTAAGGGGTCTGTTTGGGTACAGGAGATGACACCTCTGGAGGAGAGCTCTCTCTGTGCCATGGTAGGTGGCAGAACTACGGCTGCATTTCCCAAAAAGCAAAGGACATTAATCTATATTTGAATTTAAAGAGGAAAAAAACCCCTCATTTTATTGTCAGCTCTGTTCCAATCAGCCCACCCCTCACCATGATTGCAAAGTAGGCCTTCGAAGAAAATTCATCCGAGAAATATGATATAAAATTTTAATGAGATTATACTGATGTTTATAACTTCTAAGAATGTCCCCCTCTAGTAATGTAGAAGGAGGGGTTTTCCTCTGCTTCTCCTCTGCACGTAATGCTCAGATCTCTGAGCATTTAACTTCCCATGTCCTGACAAGACTGATTGGAATACCCCTGGCTATGCAGGGTGCGCTGGACCTGTGGTGGGAGATGACAGGGTGCAGGACAGCCTCAGTGACCTGCGCATCTCCCCCACTGATGCCTAAAGTTCCAACATTAGTGATTAATGCTTAGGGGAAGTCAAGGAGCCAGTATGGGTTAGGCATTTTTAAGTTGTTTCTTAATTACCAAAAAACACAGCACAATTCATTCTATATTTCTAAACACTAAGTCTAATTCTGCTGCGTTAACTGACGTCTTTCTAAAATGAAAATTTTCTTTAAAAGGGAAGATACAGAAAGAAGACTTTAAAACATGTACACTTAACAAGTGGGGATAAGGCATATAAAAAAACTGAAAAGGCAAAAACCTCCCAAATTTAAACTGCCTTTCCCCCCCAAACTGCCTCTAGTAAATCTAGTAGTAGAACAGGCATCCTTTAAAGTCTTTGCCATTTCCCAGTTTGCATCCCAAACAAAAACCAAAATGAGAGGCACAGGCAGCGGGTTGACCCCAAGGGCCTGGGTGTTTCCCATAAGCTGAGCTTGTAGATCCTGTTTCCCTTCCAAGTGACACCCTTCTCCCTTCTCTGCCTTTCCTGTATGGTTTCGTGAACCAATGTCACCCCCCCAAATTTAATAAAAATAAATTAATTTGAGCAAAAAAAAAAAAAAGATGTAGCAATGAACAACACAGTCCTTTTGAGTCTTTCCAGGAAGTCCAGGGCCCAGCAAGGCCCACAGAACACGCTCCACTCCCCAGAGAGAAAGTCATCACTGCCCAGGAGGGAGGCCCTTGAGATACTAAACTTATTGTTAAAAAATTGTCCTTCACTTTAGAAGCACAGCCCTAAAACGATAACTGTATTTCTTTAAACTCATTTCATTCTTTGTGGATCAGAAGAATCACTGATGATTTCAGCTGAAAAGGTTTTAAAAATCTAATTTACTTTTCTCCCCACTCATGCTGTTGATTACTGTCAGTGGGTCTCATGAAACTAGACTCATCTATTTTTAACACCTGCCATTCAGAACATTTTAAAAATAAATAGATGTGCATTTGAGTAAAGCCTGCTCCTGTTTCTAGTTACAGGCTGTAAACACCAGTATTAGGTAGTGGCAATTTTCTTAGCCAAAGCCCACAGCTACTGATAATTGATGGGCTTAAACCTCATCTAAGAGAAATCATGATCAAATGGCCACCCCTCCTGTTTGTCTCTAATCCATTCTTGTGTTTCTTGTGGATGCCTGTGTGCTTTAGCATAATGCTTAGGTTTTTTAAGATGCCCAAAATTTGTTCAAGTTCTTCTTCAATAAGCCAATGCAATAAAAGTATGTGTATATTTAAAACTAGTCACGTGAATAAGCATAACTACCATTAATAAATTTCAATTTGGAATTTTTCTCAACCTGTTTGAAAGGCAAGAAAAATGTCAACATTTTAGCTATCAATTGCCCTAACTTGTAGAAGCCAATTAGAGGTAAGCAGTATTTATAATTTAATCTAATTGCTTAGTGGCATAAGATAGCACAATGCACTTGCTTTGTGACTGCCCTTTGACTAACTTAACAGAATTTATATATAGATATAGTTATAGATATATAGATATAGCTAACTTTCCTGTATCAAAAGGTAAAGCTGCTTTGCGTAATAGGCATTGTATAAGAAGGTTTTATTATGAAATAGCACTTATGGTTGGGAAAGACTGTTGTGCAAGATGTTAAGAACATGGGTGTTGGTGTCCAGTATACTGGCCTCTGCCATTGACTTGTTACATGATTGTGGAAAAATAGCTTATCTTTTTAACCTTCAATCTGGATAGAAGTATAATAAAACCTATTTTAGATTGTGAGGGTTACATAAGATAATATATGTAACACACTTGCTATATGACAAGGAGTGGGATTAGCATTCGATATATTAATAGCTACTTGGATGTCTTTAGCTATGAAAAAGATAAAATCCTGAGACAGAATTGAGACAATGAGGATGTTTATTATCTCACGTAACTAGAAGTGCATAAGTGGGGCAGGCTCCATGGTGATATGTCAGATCTCTGGCTTTGCTTCTCTGGGGTTCTCTGTAATTCCCCCCTCTCTCTACTGGTTCAATTCTCAGATGCAAGGAAGCTCTCTGAGAAATTCCCAACAAATTTTTTATTACATTATTATTGGCCAGAATTAGGTTGTGTGCTGAATAAAAAGTGATTAAGAGCATAAGAACTGGAGTAAGGTGGCTCGAGTTTGAATTCCAACATTGTTGGGCAGTTGCTTTGTTTTTCTGTGCCTCAAATTCCTTATCTATAAAATGAGAATTTAATGCCACCTTCCTCATTGAATTGGTTGATGATTACATGGGCTAATACAAAGCAAACACTGAGAATGGTACCTGGCACATACAGAATGTTTAATAAGTGTTTGCTATTTTTAATTCTAAGTCAATCAATGAGAATAGGAATGAAATTACTAGTATTGGTTTAGATTAATTAGCTTGGGAAAGGGTCACTTTTTATTGAATCATGTGAAAGAACAGAAATTTTAACAAAATTGAGTTATGTAAGGTAGGTAACTAAGCCTGATCACCACACTCAAAGCACTAATACTCCTACTCCTCTTCCAATTCTTTTAATAGCATCACCATGTTACCGGTCTCCCCAAATGAAAAGCCATTGACTAAACTACAGGTGAGACCTACCTGATTATTTCATTTTTTTAGCTGTTATTTTAAACATGGAACATATTTTTTCAGTAACACTTTTTTAAAAAGATTTTATTAATTTATTTTTAGAGAGAGGGGAAAGGAGGGAGAGAGGAAGAGAAAGATCAATGTGTGATTACCTCTCACACATCCCCTACTGGGGACTTCACTCACTACCCAGGCATGTGCCCTGACTGTGAACTGAACCAGCGACCCTTTTGTTAGCAGGTTGGCACTCAGTCCACTGAGCTACACCATCCAGGGCTCAGCGATGCTTCTTAAAAACTGTATTTGGGAAAGAAGGGGAGGGGTCATCAAGGTACATGTATAAAGGATACATGGACAAAGCCAAAGGTGGGTAGGATCAAGGAGGGGAAGTGGAGGTGGGTTGGGAGGAGGGGAATTGTGGGGGGGAAATGGAGACAACTGTATTTGAACAACAATAAAAAAGCTGTATTTGTACAACTACTTGTCCCCCATGATATCACTGAAATAGGACTTCAAACTACCCCTTAGTTATTTTAAGTCTGCCGTAGCATCTCTGAGTCCAAAGGATCCAGAACCTTCTAGCACCTCTGAACCCTCCTGTCCTCTCAGTAACCACAAACCATGGACCCTGGTAAGGAATGTGACAACAAAAGGACACTATGAGAGATAGGGGTATATGGAGCAGTTGGAGAAGGGAGGACCAATCCTTAGAAGGGTGGGGAAGACCTTGTTTATTTGCATGCCTTTGGAGTTCAACACAATGCTCAATGCATTGTGGTTCCTTAAAAAATAGCTTGTGAATAAAGGAGAGAGTGAATGGACATGCATAGATTCTGTATGAGGTGAGCATGTTTTCATTCAAAAAAGTTTTATTTACATATAATAAACTCATTTTGTGTTCAGTTCCATTAATTTTGACAAATGTATATAACCATGTAACCACCAACACAATGAAGAGAGAACAGCTTTATCACACAATCTACCAAAATTTATTCAATAAGTATTAGTTGCTCTTCTATATCCTGTCAGGTACTGGTCAAGTACAGTTGACCCTTGAACAACAAGGCTTTGAACTGCACAGTTTCACTTGTACACACATTTTTTTTTCAGTAAGTATATGGTCAACCTTCAGTATTACCAAGTTTTGCATCTGTGGATTTAACCAACGGTGGATGAAAAACTGTATTTTCCATCCACCGTTGGGATTCTGGGGATGCAGAGTGCCAACTACATATATTGTTCTATTCCTTTTTATATAAGGCACTTGAGCTGCAGCAAATTTTGGTATTCATGGGTGGGGAGGATGCTGGAACCAATTCCCCACAGACACGAATGGACCACTATAGTTAAATTTGGGAGAGTCAAAAGTTACACACGGGTTTTCAACTGTGTGTTGGTCAGTATCTCAAGCCCCCACATTGTTCAAGGGTCAACTCTTTAGTAATAGGTTGGTGAATAAGAAGATCTGACCTCTGACAATGTAGAAATTGTAGCAGGCTGTTAGTTTGTTCACAGTCTTCTATAACTTGATGCAAAAGAGGTTAAAATTTCATCAGGTAGAACAGGTGATAAATAAAACTGGATGTTTAGCAATTTCATTGTTTTAGGGTTTTACTTTCAAATTTTATTGAAAGCGTGTAGGTTCTTTTAACCTAATTATCAGTTATCTTTCACTTCTGCTAGAGGTAAGAAACTACGTAAGAACCAGACACAAACATTTAGAATTTGTTACTGGGGGTTTTCAAAAAGCTGATACTTTTTGCTTACTCTTATGATGGGGAGGAGAAAATGTAGTGAGGATACAAGGCAAATTCAAACTTAGGTTTAAGGGCATTTGTAAGCTACCATGGAAGATAGTAGCAATATTGTAGAGGGGTTATCGGATAGAAATGTTAACTACCTAGTTGCTCCCAGATTCTATCAAGAATGCCTGCTTCCAGAATCATTCCTGTTACTGATGTAGTGTGTCATGATTCAAGCTTTGTTCAATAACCTAAAAATAAGGATCCATTTACTTATGTGCACCTTGCTGAGTGAAGTGTTTCTCCCCCATACCCCTCATTATGTGAAACAGAACAAAGTCTCTCCCCCTACAATGGTTACTGGGAAATTGGGAAATAAATCATTGGAAGGAGAGAAAGGAGTAATAGCCTTTTCAAAAAAGACACTAAGAGTCAAGTATTTATTAAATTCTCAAAAACCTTAATATCTATTTACTACAATATGCTTGAATTTTATGTTAAAGGGGCCAGGTTAGCTGTCCTAAACACTGGTTAAGCAGAGGAATCCCATATTTGGTCAAATCCCACTGCATTTGTTTGAACTGCTTCTCCCAAAACTTGGATTCACAGAGCTCATATACTGTGGTCTTTTTGATTTGTCAATTAAATGGCTAAACACTGGTCACCTTACAGATAACAAAGATCCATTGGACAAACATGAATAGGAACTCTAGAATTTATAGCCCAGTGACAAATGTCCACTAATAATTCAAAAGTCAGAAGATATGTGAACTATTTGCCATCACCTTCTGTAGCCACTTTCTTTATAGCAGGAATAAAACTATTTAAAGATGGAAACCCACCCCTCTATTTCTATCTCTGTATTTCTTCCCCCTTCCCTTCTCCCTCTCTGTTGATTTCTATAATATTTATAATGCATTTTTGATCTTTCATCAAATATTTGAAAACCCAGGAATCTGGATTATAAAAGAATTTTAAAGACAAGTGATTTTTAATGGAAGGTAAAGACAGAGTTCATTTACCAGCTGATGTATGTCTGACACAATAAATTAAAAAGAGAAAGAAGGAGAAATATTTTCTTTTTCTTAACTACTGAAAAGCAATCTCCAGTTTCTTGTACCTTCTTCCTCTTCTATCTTTCCTTGTTCCAAAGATACATTTCACACAGTTACACTGTTATTGGGCAATCCATTTCCGACCCCTTTTGAAAAAGGATCCAGCACTTTGATTAAACAGTTTTTGGTCCTCACATTCCAATACTTTTCAACTCTGACAGTTTAATTTCCAGACTCAGAACTTTGCCAAATCAGAAAATGCCAGATTTGTGCATCGTCACAGGTAAAAATCAAAGCAGTCTCATTTATTCCCAATGGCTGCTTAGCTGCTTTTGGACATCTTTAATATTATAACTCAAGAGATGATTTCTTAGAGTTTATGGCTCTGGTTTGAGCTACCATCGCAATTAGTTCTTATAAACTTCCAAAGACGACAATTACAACCAATATTGTTATGACTATTGGCAATGACACCTCACATTTATATGGTGCCTTTTATTTGGGCTAATTCCTAAATATTCTATAAGTCGTATTCTTGGTTATTGATAGCTATTTAACTTAGTGCCGGCCCACAAAATACCACATTAAGATTATTATTCTCTCTTCAAATCTTTAAGTGATTTTATAATAATAGCAATCATAAAAGCTATGCTTTTCTTATTATGCTCATTCTTTTGCCCTATTCCTAGATGAGAGGCATTTTTTTTCAGTAAAGAAAACATGATAACTTCACTAAAAAGAGCCCCAAACAATTAGCCTATAAAATTATGGATCATCAAATCCAGTCATATCTCATGCATATCCCTTCTTCTTCACTTCTACAACTCTGATAAAGAACTCCTTATTATATCATAGGGGATATTTTTGTGTCCAGTCTTCAGTTGCTTTCTTATCTTTCTGTTTTTCCTCTATACATGAGATATGTCCAGAAAGTATCCAGCCATATACTATGAAAAATAGGGAAATTTATTGAAGAAGATACAAGAAACATTGTGCATAGGACAATGACACCTCAGTCTCCTTCAAAGTAGGCACCATGGGATTTCACACAGTTCTCCCAATCACCATCAGCTTCTCCCTCATATTTTCTTGACTTTCATTGATAGTCTGAAATCTCTTCCCTTTCAAAGGTGATTTTGGTTTTGGGAAAATCCAGAAGTCATAGGGCACCAAATCTGGGCTTTAGAGGGGCTGAGTCACTTTGGTGATTTGATGTTTCATCAAAAAACTCTGCACGAGACATGATGCAAGAGCAGGCACATTGTGGTGATGAAGCTGTCAGTCACCAGTGGCCCATAGCAGCAGCCTTCTTAATCATCTGAAGAGTTTCCACAGAGAAATATTCAACGTTAACACAAAATCTGATGCAGATTCATTGTTCTACTTACTCAGCCATTTTCAATGCCACGGCCACACAGTACACACGGTCACTCAGCGGCATCTACTGCTCTCACTGGCTAGTACAGTGAAGCTGTCATTGTTTACGCATGTGCATTCCAGTCCATGCTACTTGGTTGCCTGTTTACATCAATGTGGCACCAACCACTCTCACTGTATTAAGAATGGCTGGACTCTTCCCAGACAGACCTCATATAGCTGAGTCTATCCCAAACACAATATTCACTTAATCCAAATTATATACATTGGCTCCCTGCTATCTATCAATATCAAATACAAGCTCTACCAATTACCTTTCAAAATCACCCATCACCTTGTCCATCCACGACTCTCTTCTCCATTCTTGTCTTTGAACTTGACCATGCGTGCATAATCCTTTGCTCCAACCTATTTCTCATCACCTGACCTTATTCTTTTGTATCTCCCCTTCTTCCATTGGTTCATGCCACCTCTCCAGGGATCACACTCAAAAATGTCCTCTCCATCAATATAAGGACAAGTCTAGACTCCAAGAATTAATTTTTCCATATTAAATAAATTCACCACTGGAACCATCTTTTAACCTAGGTGGTAATCCTTTCTCACAGTATATCAAACTTTTCCTAAGATATCTAAGATTATCATCCTTTGGGTGTTTTTCTTTTTCCTTTTTTCCTTTCCTTTCCTTTCCCTCCCTCCCTCCCTCCTCTCTTCCCTCCCTCCAGCCTTCCCTCCCTCCATTCCTTCCTTCTTTCTTTTTATCTCTCCAATTAGACTATGCTTTGCAAGGTCAATCACATACCATCTTATTTCTTTGACTCTACCAAAGCATCTACAGCAGTGCTGGGAAGCCAGGAACAACTCAAGAAATACTGATCAAGTGACTGTGCAAGAGGTATAGGCCCAAAGAATATGAAGATAAAACAGATCTGTGGCATCATGAGCATATTCAAACAGAATCACATATAGATACATTTTAGAATATTTCTTTTTACCTGAAAATAAAAAAGACTAGGTCAAAGTAGGTATCATAGAAGTGTAAGCAGACATCTTTATAAAATGGCTCATGATGAAGGCATTTTTGTGCTATAAAGCAGAGCCAAGTTTCTTGGGACTTTCAGTACAATGCAAAGACCATTGTGTAAATGGTTATAGTAAATCTAATGAAAACTCAAAGTGAAGGATGTGAAAACCTAACACCCAAGGCAAACATTTTTTTCTGTTTATAAAGGTATATCCTTGTGCAATGACACAGAATCATAAAAATTAAGGGGTGGAAGGAGCTTTTGAGGTCAACCACTTTAACCCTTTATGTGATGCATGAATTCCTGATATAATACGCCTCCTAAAAATAGTTTTCCACCTGAAGGACCTTGGCATGTGGTTAAAAAAAAACCCTGCAATATTTCAATCACTTCCTTCACCAATACAGTCAGAAATGCTGAAATATAATAACTGATATTTTCAGACGTATTATTGAGTATCCTATATGTGAAAATAATTGCACTAGAAACAGTGGGGAATGCAGCAATTCACAGATGGGTGAGAAACAGCCTCTTCCCTCAGCAGACAGGAAAGTATAATAATAAGCTTGCAGAAAAAAATATGCAAGGGAAAAATGAAAGAGAAATGCTAAATATGACATGAGTATAGAAGTAGTTTATGTTTAAAACTGGTAGGCAATGCATCATTGACAAAGACTTTACTATCTGAGAACAATTAGTACATTTCATGACCTCATCTGCTCTCAACATAAACACTGCCATGATCTTACTTGTCAAATTAAAGAAAGGGTGAATCAACCAACCAACAAGCAAAAATCTAACCAATGAGCCAAAGGTTCTTCCTTATTATCAGAAATTATATATATCAAAATGTAATGCCCACTAGAGAAGAAGATAAATGTGGTTCAAAACTCTTTTGGTCTGTACAGGTTCAGGCTGGTATAACAAACTAACAGAGACTGGGTAGCTTATTCACAACAGAATTTTTTTCTCATTTTTAGAGGATGAAGTTCTGAGATCAGGGTGCCACCATGCTCAGGGGAAGGCCCTCTTTTAGGTCTCAGGCTTTGCCCTGTAGCCTCACATTGCAGAAGAAACAGGGGGTCTGTCTGGAGCTCATTATACAAGGCATTAATCCCTTTCATGAGGGTTCTGCCCTCATAACTTAATTACCCCCAAAGGCCCCATCTACTAATACCATTACCTTTGTAAATTCATATGTAAGTATATGGATTTTGGAGGAACACAAATATTCAGACTACGGTGAGAACCATAACTAATTTTTTGTTTGTTTGAACTTATTATAACTAGTGTCATATCTAGTATCAGGCACATAGAGGGACTCAGGACTACTCATAGAATCTTGAATCATTTTATGAGGGGTAAGTGGATGTGAAAGAAAGCAATAAAATTCTGCCTCCATAAATGACTTTTAGATGGGATGGGCATTAAGAAAGGTGAGAAATGAGGTTAAAAAAGCCTCTAATACTTGAAGAATTGCTTAAAGTTAGTATCACGTTCCATACCTTTGTATTTATCCCCTAATATATTTAATTTTCACCCATTTTTGAGCTTTGGAAATTTTCTTTTTCTGGCGAACACTGTTTTCCAAAGTAAAGTCTTTCTTGGAATCCAAGTTATACAAAATAGATAAAAGCAAAGTTGGCAAACAGTGAAGTTTTTCTCATAGGAAACATAGAACTCTTTTATGAAGGCTAGAAATCATCGGGATATAGTTTAAAAACCACTTCCCTGAAAGATTCAAGAAGTGCAGTGTTTGTGTAGTTGTGTTGCAGCTTTGTATGTAGCACCGATTACAGGAAGGAACAGCAGTTCCCAAGGCTGACATTTCAGAATTGCAGTGTGTCTCAGAGATTTAGGGTAAGGAAAGTCCGGGTCCTGCAAGAGAAGCTAGTGCAGGGCCAAAGGGGAGTCACTTTACTCTGATTGACGTTAATAGGAGACCATGTACGACAGCAGGTATGGGCACTCTGCATAAGAAATCTTGTACCAGGGAGGCATGAGATAGCCCTCTTGAGATTCAGTAAATGTAAAATAGGTCTCTATGTTTTCACAACGTGGTCAAAGGGGGTTTGTGTGTGTTTTACAATGTGAAATGCCGCAATGTGAACAAGATCTGGAGAGAGTATAACAAAAAAAAAATTAATTTGTCTATCTCATCTGATGGCCTAAATGAGATAACCCTCAAAATCACTGAAAGCAGTCACCCATTCATTCAGCAAATATCTATTAAGCACCTACTATGTAAAAATTGTGTCCCAGTTATTATAGGGATGTGGAAATCAATAAAATGTTCTCTCTGACTACGACAGTTCACAAATTAGATGGAAAGAGCAATGTTTCCATAACATGGCTGGTACATATATGGTACATCATGCTAAGTTTTGTCAGAGATATTAGAGTTAAATCAGTGGAAGTCTGAAAAGTAGGAGTTTAGGTTTTAAAAAGGAAAGACTGAAAGCAGGGTAAATATGTTACACATAATAATATCTGTCTTTATGAGCAATCATTCTGATAGTCTTGTGCATATGTGTATGTGTGTGTGAGTGGGTATACATACTTGCACATGCTTGTACATGTGTGTACCTGCTTGCACATGCATACAAAAAGGAAGACACTTAAAACCGACAGATCAGTCAGGAGGTGATTATAAATTTAGGCATTATTACCTAAACCAGAGAAGTGGCAGAGCAGGAATGACAGGATGAATTACAGGATGCCTGCTATGAATGCTAAGGAAGAACAAGATAAATTAAGTCATAGAGGTAACAGAAACTCTGCTTTCTAAAGAAGGCTAGCAAGGAAAAAGGAACACATTCTTGTCACTTGGGGGCCCAAGATAATTCCATTTCTTGCCTGACTGTCTATCTTAGCCTCCAAAATAGATAACAATAAATAAATATAAAAATTAAACAAGATAAAAGGGTATTAAAGGGGCATTTTGGGGCAAAATTTTGAATTATTTCTTAATAAAAACTCCCTGTCTGAAAGTCCCTTAAGTGCTACCTGGCGTCACTGTCTTTTCAGACTCATCCTGTCCTGCAGTGGTCTGAATCCTTGAGATTCCATCGAATTGAGTTTTAATCATTTTATAGTTCATAAAAAGATATTGCATCCAGTGCCTCTGTAAGGGTCTCAGCTACCCAACCCTTAATACTTTAAAAAATATATCTTTTGACAGCAGTGGCCTCCTCCTATTTCCTGAATAATGACGCCCATGATTGCATCATAGTTTAAATTTCTCCAAGAATATAGTCAACCATGTTGAAGACAATAATTTACAGGGCAAGGCATCTTTCTGCTGTTCCAGGCTGCAACCCTCATTGCCACAAACCACCAAAACCTTTGCAGACATCTCTTGGAAGCAGTTTCATACGCAGGCACATCCTCAAATAACTCCTCAGCTCAGCAAGCAAATACATCAGTAAGATCACTGAGGTGTATAACTTCTGGCCTCAAACCCCTCCCATGGAAAAACCCTGTCTATACTTGATGCCTAAGCATTGGAAGATAAATTTCAGTAGATGGAGGTGGTTAGAGAAGGAACAATTGATCAGATAAACATGCTTGACAGCCCTCAACAATATTAATGTCAAGAAAAATGTAATAAAATAGTACCTAACCAATTGCTGCTAGAACGAAATATTTTTGGCCTCCCAGCCTCTTTATTGATTTTTTTTTAACAGCATGCGTGCACTTGGCCAAAGAAGTAGTATTTGTTCTAAGTACATGTAACATAATAATAATAGCATTATAACAGACAGCTTCGGTTCAGATCTCACATGTTTATTCATTTTCAATCATTTATATTTTCCATGTGACAAATATTTTTTAAGATTATACCCACATGCTTAGTTCCCAGGATATCAGAGGAAATATATATAATAAACATGTGTCATGCACCATGCTTTGTGTTGGGGACACATCCCTGGATTAGATGGACAGAATCACTGCCCTTGTGGAATTTATTGCCCACCTGGAGCGGGCAGCAGACATTACACAAATAACTATTCAAATGAACACATGATTACAAGTATGACAAGGGAAAGACAGGCAAAATACAAAATGCTGTGAGAGTGTATTACCAGAATCTGGAGGTATGAAGATCTGAAGGTTTAGATTTCTTGTCCCAGATGTTTTGTATTATCATATTTTCTCTTAAAAGCTAAAGCATTAGAGGTGTTGTTAAACTAGTTAAATATCTGTCATGGTTAGGCAAAGAACTGTTCCATAGGGAAGATTTCTAGGAGAGTGAAGAACATTGGCAGTGTAACTTGAGACTACTCTTGACTAATATAGAAGGGAAATAGTTACAAAATCCTCTTAGGATGTAATAGGTTACTTATCCTCACAGTTGAGGAACTGGAGGAGAAGGAGCCATGTGACTGGACTTGATGACCAATAGGTTTTTGGGACAATTCTTTTTGGCACTTAGAAAGTTATCATGTTTTTATTACTGAATCATACCTCCAGTCTATAAGTAGGTCAAGGCAAGAGAATAATAAAATGCGTAACTATTATGATTGCTATTACTATAAATGCCCTTAAAGATCTGAATAAGAATAATGTGTCAAGGTGGTGTTTTGTGGTATGTTAAACAGTTATTAACCCAAAGGTAGTTGCACAATGAAAATGAATGATGTGATGTCATGGTTATGATTTGTAGGATATTGAGAGATCTGCTGAAATAAAAGACAGCATAGGTGCTGTTGGAAATCAGCTAAGAACAGTCCAAGATAATTTTCAGAGTGTTTTGTAGTTCAAATAATTATTTAATTGTTTAGTCTGCCATTTATATAGAAGTTTCCTAATTGGTCTGCTTCATCTAATTATAAATTATCTGTAAAAATTAGAACACTGCCCAAAAATTCAAGCACCTTTATTTGAGTCACTAGTTTTAATATTCCTTGATTCTTCCCTTCGCTTGAATTGTGGTAAAGTGTAACAAAGGACAGATTTCCAACCCAAAGTAAAAGGTGCTATTCAATATATAGTTCACTGGTTGTCAGCTTCAGAAATAACAGGACATTATTGAAAAGGACACTGATAATAAGTTTCGAAGGGGTGTAATTGCTGTAACAATATTTGATTTCATATTTACAGAGAAAGTTTATGTCTGTAATAAATTAGGACATACCAAATTCACCTCAGTTCCCTAAATATTCCCATCATTAACGGTATCAAAACCCCTTGCTAATACTGTATAATGATATCCATATGAGAGATACAAAGTAAAAACATTAACATTCTTCCAAAATACCTGGAATTTCTATGTCCCCTTACTTTCAAAAAGCACTTGCCAGCAAATCATTTTTACTACTCATCGCAATATCCTAAGGCAGACAGCCTTGTTGTTCAAACACCAGACTTCCAACCTCTTAATCATAGTGACCCAAGACTTTGAGATTCTGTCTATGCATCTGCTTTCCTTAGGAATAGGTTTAAAAATTTAGATTTAAGTTTTCCAAATAAAAATCTCTTTGTGTAGGACCCAGAAATCTATATTTATGTAAAGTTTTCCCAAGTGACTGTGTTTCAGTCTATTGTTTCAGTCTTTCTAAATGTCGAATTTAGAAATCATTGGTGTAAAACAGTCATAAAAATAATTTAAAGATGATAGGATTCAAATTTTATTTAAAAATGAGCAGAACATGTGTTTTGGTGTCAGTGAGAATTGTCAGCATGCTCTGAATGGGTAGGTCCCAAATGTGTTATGTTTGAAAGTTCTTTTAAATTAAAGAAGCTAGAAATCATTTTCCCATGAAAATACATAACTTGGTCGACACTAGCCAACTCCAAGAACATTGATGAAAACTTTGTAGCCGATGATGCAGCTGTGGGATGCTAACTCTGGTAGAAGCATAAAAGCAGAACTTGAGAGAATAGGCAATGGGATCTGAGAGACCTTTTGGATGCCATTCAAGAACTGCTGGGTAACAAAAGCAAGAGGAAATTAAAAGTCAGAATGTGATATCAAAAGTAGTCTCATCACAGTGACCACATAGGTTCAGATTAGAAGGCTCTGAAATCGTTGTCTTCATCACCAGCCTCATCACCATCATCACCACCACCACCGTAATTACAACTAAATTTATGGAGCACGGCATGTACCTACTACTTTAAACTTCAACACGACCCTTCAATATGGTTTACTACTGTATTGATAGTTTAAATATGAGAAAACTGAAGCACAAAGAGATTAAGAAAGGTGCCCGAGATCACAGATCTGGCAAATGGGAAAAGAAGGATATGAAAGACAAAAGAAGGCGAGAAGCCATCTCTACAGCTCACACTCTTTTAAAAATTTTTAAAATTTATTTTATTTTTTCCATCACCATTTATCCCCACCTTAGACCCTCTTCCACTTCCACTCACCACCCCCACCCCCACTGCAATCACCACTCTGTTGATTCCCACGTTACAGTGAATCTCAGAGGAAGTGGAAAAGTAAAGAGTAGTTTTGAGATGATAGACTCAATATAACTCGGTAACTAAATAGGGTATGTAAACTAGGAAAAGTGGGGAGTGAAAAATAACACTGGCATTCTGAAGAGGGATAACTGGAATTTTGTGATATTCTTAACAATATGAAATCTGGGGCAAGAGGGGTTTTGTTCATGTGTGTGCATGTGTGTGTGGGTAGGTTGTTGAGGAATATGTTGTAAGTACCTACAAGGGGCATTTATGTAGTTCTAAAAGTGCAGCATTTGGAAGCACTTTGAATATGAATCTTTGTTAAAAAAAAAAGAGAGAGAGAAAGTAAAGGATGTAGGTAGTGGGCTGCGGGGAGAGAGAGAGCTGATTGGAAATATGGATTGCAAACATACCAATCCAAAAATAATCTTGTAGAGCTGAATCAATAGACTTTAATTCCCCAATTCCCTTTCTGTTAGCCTGCCACATTAGCCATGTAACCTTATGATCTGCCTACCTATCTATCTACGAGTATCTGTCCATTTACCTATACTCTGCTATAAATATGTTGCAATGTTACATTTATAAAGTTATATAAAAACCCATATCACTTTTTCATGTTTCAGTTGGTTTTCCTGACATTGAAAAACTAGGGAGATGTCCAAAGTTATTTCCTACTTTATTAATTTCTAGCATAATTTAAGGGGTGGAGATTGGAGAAGGGGCTGCCATACAACAGGAGGAAGTACCTAAAATATTCTCACTTTTTAATGGAGTCCTCATCACCTTCACAAATAGTATATCTTGATATGGCTTCTTCTTTAATTCCCAAGTTGTAGGACTTCCATTCAACCAGATTTCAGATGGTTTTAAATGATGGTTTTTCTGTAGTTCAGCTGTAATTTTTATGAGATTTGGGGAGGAGGCAAATATCACATTTACCTATGTTGCCATCTTGCTTGGAAATTTTGAGCCAATTTTTTGTATTTTTTTATGTTTGATTGATTTTCTTTTTTAAGGAAGATCCTGCTTTATATTAAGAGAACAAAATATTTTCTCAGTGTAAATTTTACATGACTTTTAAAAATAATTTTAACATATGCTAAATTTAAAGGAGTCCTAATAGTTTTGTTAATAAATTAGTACCACTTGTAGAAGCTGGTACCTTTCTCTCAACAAAGGAGGGTTTGTAAGCATTTATTGTGTGTTCTTGCCATTATGCATGCCACCAGTAAGGCCAGTATGAAATAAAACAGCCAGTGATTTTGCCATTATTTTGTCTAATTACTCTGAATAAAACATTAGCACTGTTCAGAGATTTATTGACCCATTTTATAAATAAAAGGAGTAAATACTTCAATCAGGTTCTAAGATTTTCTTTTTTTTCTCCTAAGCCCACTGTTCATACACTGACCATCAAACGATGATTCAAATTTCCTAAAAGATTCTGCCCGCTGAACCCAAGGTCTAGCCGAGCTTCAAGGAGGTTCCTAACTTTGCTACCTGATTGGAAGTCACTTTCAGTATTAAACATTGAGCGCCTCTCGTGGGATCCTCCTATGTTGATTTCTTGCATTCTTGGGGCTTGCTCTGGTTGGTTTTCCAGTTCTTCTTAATTGTGTTTCTCTCTCCCAGAGACGCTTTTTTGTTGTTGTTCCTTCCAACAAGAGATTCTTTGACTTTGCTAGTTACTCAGGCAGTTTTGTTTTACTTTTACCAGACCTTGGTCCCTTTGATCCTCTGAATACATTTATTCTAAATTTCCCATGAGGTATTTTAAATGTTTCCAGGTTTCTTGTGGTTTATTTAACTTTGCAGTTTCCATTTAGGTTTTTTTTTCAGTTCTCACATTTTGGCACAGTTTTACCTCCTGGAGTTTAATAGCTGGATGATAGATTTCCTCAATGTTTTTCTCTCCCTCCAGAACTGTGTATGTTTGTGTTTGCGTGTGTGCAGGCATATCAGCTCTTGTTCAAGTTTAATGATTATCTCTAGACATTTCCTTTTCATTTGAGTTCCATCACTTGTTGTACAAGTAGTCATTTAGCCTATCTGGAAGGTTTATCATTTCCTTACCCTCTCTGTCATGTATATATTCAACACTCCATATCTGGTCAACTCTTACCCCTTAGTATTAATATCCTTTTTGTAGGTTCTCTGTGTCTCTCCATATTTTAAGGTCAACCTCATTATTTTGGAGAGAAAGTCAAAAGTATATCCTAATGGACACATTTTGCTATTTAAATGAGTATTTTCACACACAGTAATTTTATCATACAGTGTTTCCTTTGTACTATGGGGTTTTTACTCTATTTCTGCTTCACACCTGTCTTAACGTACCTTTATTATAGCTTCCAAAGGTTATAGCATTATATTCTATTGGTTATCTTTCCTCCTTAGCACCACCTACTTTTAAAAACAGCTGTCCCAACCAATGTTTAACAGTTTTTTAATATAGTACAGTGATCTGACACATCCTAATTATCTTTTTCATTGCTTAGCAGTAAACGAATGTTCGGGCTGTTTTATTCACTACAGTGGCATAAGTGCTTCCTAGGACACAATACCTTTCCTGCACTACACCCAGTGTTATTTCTTACTGCTAAAAATGGGAGAGTTCAGTTGAAGGGTGGGAAGAAGGAAAAGGAAGCAGAAAAATCTCTCTAGCTTCTCCTTTAAAGAAAAGTAATGATTTTCCCCTAGAAGGAAATCAAAGACTGCACAAAATATCTGCCCCTTTAAAAAAAGTAAGCTGATTTTTTTAATGCCAGGCACTTTTATCCTTGTAGCTTAAAGGCAGAGCATGAATGAAACGTAGAAAATGAAGGACATGTGACAGCATCAAAGGAGCAAAGCAAAGATGGAGAGTGTGTGTCTAGCTCTGTCAGGCCAGGGTGGGCCTTTTTAGGCAGACCATTAAGGCAATCTGGCTGCCAGATGAAGTCTTTCTGAAAGGGCAGAAAAGACACATAAAGTCTTTTTGATGTTTTAAAGGAACCTCTCTTTTATACTCTCCCTCTCCTTGTTCCCTCATCATCTTGTCCCACCAATGCCATCTCACTTGCAAGGGAAACCATAACCATCTATAGAAGTGTTTTATGTTTCAAAGCATTTGGATCTTGGCTTGATCTCTATCTTGAGGGATACTAGAGCAATTTTCATTTCTGCTAGGAGAAAATGGTGGATTGCTGGGTAAATGGGTAGAAGTCTCTAGGACATTTAAAAAAGCAGTGGTTAATCAGAGTAAAATTAATCAAGTCCTATTTACTTAATCAAGATAAGGATTATTTCTTGAGTAGACTTAATTATATCACTCTGGCACCATTAGGACATCATGACAAATCCCCTCATTTTATAAAGAGGAAACTGAGCTTCAAGGACTCACAGCTAGTCCAGTGAAATTACAGGACCACAATCCACTTCTCCACACTCATGCTTCTTATACTGTATAATCTTCACCCTCAGAGGACCTTGCTCACCATCTCTACTTCGGCTTCTCTTTCCTGGTATTTGATTCAGTTTCTTTGTCTGGAAACACTATTTGACCAGCAGGGGTTGCATCTGCTGAACATGCATCCAGGTGTATGGGTTAGCATAAGAGAAAGGCCCTGCTGTTCATGAGTATTCCCAGTGGGGGCAGGAGAGAAGGGCGACTTTTAGTGTTGGGTGTGGTGATAATGACCAAGTTCCCTGGAATAATAAAGGCTACCACAGAGGGGAGAATCATACCCTTTCCCTGACCTTTCTGATTTCCAAAGTTCTTCTAAATGTCTTCAACCCTCCTGTCTTCTAGATCTACATCAACTCCTTGGTCTATTTCACACTTTTTCCATATCGTGTTTGGTACGCAGGCTGTACTACATTAATTTAGCTGGATACCCTAGGGAAGTATAGCACGAAAGTGGACTGGCTTAAGGGGAAGCCCAAGACCTCCTGGATCCAAGCCCTATATACCAATATCCACCCCTGTAGCTTTGAACAAATTACAGATGGAAAACCTGGTCCAGAAAGTTGAAGTAAAATGAAGAGGTTAGATTTCAGAACTTTTAAAGTGCTTTTCAGTACTTTCTCTAAAAATCAGAAAGGGGGGAAATGCAGCCTTTCCTTCCTTCTTTGCCTGGTCCCTCCCCCTCCCCACTCTTCTTTCTCCATTACTGTGATGTTTCTATTACCTCAAAATGTCAGCAGTGCATTTTTCAAAATATCAAGGACTCAGCAGAACATGAAAGCTTTGTATTCTTCCTATTCGTTTCCTTTTTGAGAGGAAATCTCTTCCTTCATGGTAATTACACAGTAACTTATTGAGCTATGAAACTTCTCTCTGACTTATTCAGCATCCTTTTCCAATCACACAGCTTCACCTCAACACCCCTCCCCCACACCAAAGGTATATCACACCTGGGATTTTTTTTTACATAGTTAAAGAAGGTGTATTCTTACCTTTGTACACATCTTTCTGTGCAAATCATCCTAATAATAGGCTTTTTACAAGTTTGCTATAGTTCCTTGCTGATGTCAAACATCATAGCTACATATCCTTCAACGTTATCCCTATCCTGAACAGTTGTTAGTAGAGTTCTTTGTCTTATGTGGTAACCAGCTATATGTAGGAGGAAAGGCAGATGTGAAAACTCCATTGCCTCAGTAGGGCCTCTTGTAGTAGGCTCATGCCTTTTTCTAGCTGACTCCCCAGGAATGTTACCTTTGAGACAATCGCAGGAGGCTCAACTGATTAGAGATCTAATATGACATCTTAAAGTATATTTAGGAATGCCTGGCATCTGCATGTTTCCTGGGGCTCCCATGGGCACCATTAATCTCTGGAGCCACAGGGATGTTTCTTCTTTGCCCTGAAACCCCAGGGATTTTAGCTGCTTCTCATGGGCGGCTGCCAAAATTCACTCCCTCCCCTGACTTTGTAATCTCCCTCTAGCATGTTTGTGGAGGCTTTCAAGTTCTTGCTGGCCCTGACAGATATACACAGGCCCTTTTTATTCTAACCAATTTATTGCTAAACCACTGCTGAGAAATGGAAAATAAGAACAACAGAAAATGTGGTAAATTCATCTTCTCCATCTATAGGTATAAATTGAGCTTCTACTCTATTCCAGGCATTGGGAAATCAGGAGTAAATGCAAAATGAAACCTCCCTCCAAGAGACTCCCAGTCTAACAGACAAAGCTCATAGATACTGAACAAATATTCTTATAGAAAGATAAATGCAAAAGGCACAGTAGAACAGACAGTTCCTGTTATATTTAAAGTTAAAAATATTCTGGAATTGTAAAAAGTTGTCACAGTCTTTATCTTATGACTACTGATTAATTACATATTTTATTTATTATTAATCTGACACTTATTTCTGATATATCTGTTACATGTCAGCTTTATTCTAGGCCCTGGAGATGCAATAATGGAGAAAACCAACTAATTTTCTGGTTTATATTCTAATAGAGGAAACCATTAATACATAATCAAACACAGTTTCAGGCTATGATAAATGCTATGAAGAAAAAGTAGATAAAAATGGAAGTATGGTCAGGGAAGACCTCTCTGAGGAGGTGACATTACGGTGGCAGCCTAGTGTGAAGTAAGGTAGAGAAAGCTAGGTGGTGGTCTAAGGGAAGAATTTTCCTGGTATAAGAAGAAACAACAGCAAAATTTGTGAGGTGAGAATGGCACTGACAGTTTGAGGGTCATGAAGAATACCTGAACAGACACAGTAGAGCCTCTCAATTCGCCATACTGGGAGTATTTAAAACATGGAAATTGGAAAACCTGCAAATCAGGTTTTCCTTGGTCTGGGTCAGAAGATATGTTCTGTCTCTCTGAGCAGTGGTGCAGATCCAGAGAAAAAGCCTACTTCTCAGACCTCCAAAACATCTGTGGTCCACAGAAGATCTCCAACAGAGACGTACGGTCAGTCACAGGGCCTCATCCCTATAACCAGAGTGCCTACAAACTTCTAAAGCTGCTTGAGTCCAGGGTAGAAGGAACAAATGGAGAAAGTCCTCAGAGACATTTTGTTAAAGGTTTCTAAACAGCCTATAATAGCTTGTAAAGAGCCATGACTCCCCGAGCCTTTTATTTTTTAATCAATGCAGAACCCTAGTTTGCCTTCTCTACTTGTTGTTCTATGAGGTCACATATAAATGCTAAATATAAGAGACATTGGTCTATGCACAAGAGGAGATACAAAGAAGCTGAAAAGAGGATAAAATAATTATTTCATAGTTTAAAAACACTGAGCAAGTGAAAATGGTTGCCAGACTGGTGGGGGGCAGGCAGTGTTGGAGAACTAAGTGAAAGAGGTGAAAGGATTAAGAAGTACAAATTTCCAGATAAAGGCAGTCACAGGGATGTAAATTACAGCACATGGAATATAGTTGATAACACTGTAATAACTACGTATGGTGTCAGAGGGGTACTAGAATTATCGGGGTGATCACTTTGTAATTTATACAACTGTATAATCACCACATTGTGCACCTGAAACTAATATAACATTCTATGTCAACTGTAATTGAAAATTAAAAAAAAAAAACTAGGAAGGGTTCCTAAAGGGAATGTAAATCAGTATTAAGTGAAGTGAGATTCAAAAGCCAGACACCAGGATGAGCCTCAGGTGTCGTAGTAGAAGCACACAACACACACACACACACACACACACACACACACACACACACACAATGTGCTAAGAAATCCCTACTTTTCAAATCCTCATAACTCTGCTAGATGATGTCCCTACTCCCACCCCAAAGTCCAAGACTGTGCAACTGTCACACAAGAGACTAAAATAATTATATGTGATACTTAATTAAATATCTATACTTCCAGTGAGTAAAAGATTTACCTTCCTTTTTCCCCTTTTTATTGTAGGCAGCCCAGAGATAAAAAGCCTTCAAGTTATGAGTAATTATGCCCTGCTGAGAAAAGTGATGGAGTGCTATACTCAGAAGGTCTTATCAAGCCCTGAAAATGTGGAGTCAACACTTAAGACCGATTTTTTTATTATTATTTTCCCCAACACTAACAGTTTCCCAGCTTGTTCCCAGAGGGAGATAAACAAACAGTGTGTACCTGCATTTTAATGGGAATAAACAGGACAGGCTCGTTCACTTCTTTACTACACTGGTTTCATATTTCTAAACCAGAGGGATATAGAGAAAAGTGCATGTGTTACGGACAGCGGTAAGTTACAAAGGAGGGCAACGTTTCTGTTTTTATGGGTGGAATCATAACATTTGTAAACAGAATTTAACAGCTTGGATAATTCTTTCAGATGGTGCTGGGAAACTGGGAAGCACCCTTCTGAGGTTCACACTAGATTAGATGCCCTCCTACCTTGGGCACCTTCAGTGCAAGAAAAACAAACCACAAAAGAACCAAGAACCACTGCCCTTCCTAAGGACAGTGTTCATCCTGGCTTTAATATGGGCAAGATGGCAACACTGTTTAAGGTTGGAACCAGGTAGCTGAGTTTGTGTGGCATTCTCAAACTTAGCTTTCCCATGGACGCTTTTTATCTGGGCTCAATGGACACTTGAAGATGGGTTCTCAAACTTTAAATTGCGTGAGAATCAGCTGTACAGCTTGTTAAAAATGCAAATTCCTAGCCACCATACACAGAGAATGTTTTCATGGGTTTGGGATGAGAATCAAGAATCTGAATTTAAGCAAACACCCTAAGAGACTCTGATAAAGTGGTCCAAGTGGAACATTCTGAGTCGCAGAGTCAACAGACAGGTTAAGGAAGCCTATGAATGCCTAATACTGAGTGAAAGAGTCATGCGAGCTCTTCCGACGACACCTTTATCTTGGGGTTCCTAAATGGATCTGCAGTCTAAAGGAACTTAAGAACCTTGGGAAGACATGATTTTGAGCAGACTGGGGACTCCACTCAACTCTTGGAACCCAGCCAGCTTCGCTGAGTCCCAGGGATAGCCGGGCAGCTTAGCTCGAGAAACGGGATTCAATTCCTCTGCTGGTTAGGTTTCTTGGTTTAGCTACTCTAGGTTGAATCTGGTTTTCTGTGCTGTGTCATTGTCCCAACATTTCTGTATGATATTCCTGTCATTAATCTTGTGTGACATATTCCACGAGACTAGATGGCATTGTACTGGATATTAATACAATAATTCATGAGCCAAACAAAGACTTCAACAGAGACTCTCTGATAGTTCCTATCAGTGAGAGGTGGCTTGAGAACCACCTTTTATTATGGTAAGAGGACATATGTGAAATCATTCCTAAATCCTAGCACTCTATCTACTTCTTTTTAATCCCTCTCCTCTTTGCCCAGCCATCCTCACCAGCTTTTTGCATTCCATTGCTCTCCAAATTTTCCAGCTTCTCTAGCTCATCATCCCTTCCATTTTCTTCCCTCTGCCTGAGTCTTTTTCTTTCCTAATTTAACTCTCTTTCCATTTACTTTTCAAAATGCTGGGGAAATAGAATTAGAGAGAATGAGTTGGAGAATATGAAAGCATGTGAAAATATTATCAATAAGTGACACCTGGAAAGGCAGAAAATTAGAGAAGAAAATTAAGTGGGTGAGTCAGCAAATACAGGCAAATGGTTTCTACATCCCACCCATCATTTCTGCTAAACTGTGGTAATGGTTAGTGCTATGCAATTCTCCTCTGGTTTTCAGTGTTTTTTCTTTTGAAGCAATTAAGATATTGAAATAGATGATTGCTAAGAAGCTCCCCAGCTCTGAAAGGCTGGTTCATGAACAGGGAGCTGTCCAGGCCAGAGACTAAATGACCAGTCTAATTTCTTTTACCTGGTAAATGTAATTGGATTACCCTGGTATCAGAGGTGCTTCACTACCACTTAATTAGATGACTTTCGTAGTTATATGTCAACCACTTCACTGTGTCAGAACACCACCATGGCAGACGATTAGTTTCTTGTGCAATTAGAAGTGAGGATGAGAAGGATGTTAATAGCCTTCATTTTTAGAATGCTTTATTTCGTGTTTCTGAAGCACTTTCACATACATGAACTTACTCAGTCCTCACAGAAATCATGAACTATAGGCACTATTTCCAAATTTTACAAATGAGAATGCTGAGCTTACAATCATTTGATTTGTTAAAGGTTGACTAGGGGCTATAAGGCAGTTTTCTATCCCCCATAAAAGAAGGAGAATTGATTCCTGCTTGTCTTAATTTTTCCTTGGTTGTACAGGTAATTGGAGGATTTGAACTCAGAAAATCTCTCCCTCAAAGTATCCACCTATGGAGTTAGTTATCACAACAGAGATGACTCACAATGCTTGGAATCATTCATCTCTGGCAGAGAAGCAGTTCATTAAGGCATCTGTTTTTGGAACAATAGAGTATCATTTGTATTATGATATGGTGATTTCTCACATTTAAATGAATGCTCCTCATCTGAAAGATTTGATAAATCTTGTAAAAATAGGTATATTTATAAAAAAGAAATAAGAAAAAATGTTTACTGCAAGCCAAACACTGTGCTACACGAAGGCTGATCCCATTTTGCAAAAATATACTTTATTTTGGGATTAGAACTTGTTCAAATTCATACGAGAAGCAAAGCTAGAGAAGACCTGAAAGCCTGGCCTCTCGAACATAGAAATAAACACCTACGCCTTCCTATCCTTTGGTCCACACCATCCAACAAAATAAAACACTAAGGTGAGACAAATAATATTAAACCATGAAAGCAAAACATTAAAACTCTGATTAAAACAACAAAATAATAACTGTAATACTCTAGGAATTGAATTAAATGCCACGCTATCACCAGTTCCACTGTCTTCTCTTTGTTGACCCCAATCTGCTCTTTCGGTGGTGCTGGGTGTTTCTGTTTTTATAGCTAGGTCATGCTGAGTTTCAGACAGAAAGCTAAAAACCTTTTATAGCTGCATTCAAGTTGCAATTAGAACTGGACATTCCTGAAGCTTACTAGTTAAAGCAAGTCCCTTCTCACAGGAAAGAAAGAAATCCACATTAACACACACACACACACACACACACACACACACACTATACAAGGAAGAAGTGGGGGAAGTGACAGTAGGAAGGGGTGAGAGGTGACGATAGCCATTAGAAAATGGATGCAAGATATTATTGACTAAATCAGGATACATCAAGCTGAAGATGGCCCAGTGCACATAGCCACCATGTGACACCTTTGTGAGAAACGCACAGGATAGTCTAAGAACAACGTCTGCAGTGGAAGAGACATGCAGAGAAGAACCACTTTTTTTCTCAACTTCCGTGGATCTCAAGAGCCATACTCCCAGGAATCAAACTATAGTTCTGATGTGGAGCATTCTTAAATGACCCCTCCCACACACTGCTCCACCTTGCCTGATGCTCAACTAAATAACCATTTAAGGTTCAGGTTTGGTACAATATAAATAGGGGCTTATAAAGACTATCGGAGACAAAGTTCTCGGTATTAAAGTAGATTTAGGGTAATCATTAGAGTAACTTTGGGGAATTATACACCTCTCTGCTGGTCCTTGGCTCTACTATTATGCTTAATCAGTTAAACAAGAAGGCTATTAGACTAAGGTGGCATTAAAGTTTGGTTTGGTGGCAAACTGAAATCTAAACCTGTAAATATCTCAGGTTATGAAACAAAAACCTAAGGACAATCAATCACAAACAGCCAACTAGTTTTAAGCTATAGCTAATCAATGAATTCCTTACTTTGTTTCTACCTTTTCTCTATTAAGTTTTTCCCCAGTTCTTTTAGAGCACTTCTAAATAGTTATGGTTTGCCTCTGCACTATTCAAATTGATTTTTGTCCCAATAAATTCTTAAAATTTTAATATGACCGGCTTTATCTTTTCATAACTCTTCCCTTTCTCTTCTGAGTCACTGCGGAGATGACTGTGACAGTATTTCCCAGGTTCCTCTGTCTACTGGGTTCATTCATTTAGTGAGAATGACAGGCACAAAATTAGAGGACAGGGTATGGCAGAAGCCAGGGTATTTCTCTCCCTTTATCTCTGCCTCCGCCACCATCTTTGGCTGGAGCTACATCTCCTCTAGAGAGCAATCCCTTGGTTCTGGTAATTTTAATCCCTCCCATTGTCTCTGTAGCTGATGCTAATCTCTGGGTGCTTCAATTCAATCTTCTGATTGGCTTCTCACAATTTTATCATCTGTGTAACAATTTTTTAAAATTTAACTTCCTTTATTTAAAGACTTGGAGTGTTGTTTCCCTGGTTGTGCCTTCACTGGTTCAACTATCTTTTTTTCAGAATTTCTATTACTAAATTTATTTTAATATTTCTGATTAAATTATTTTGTCATATCAATGCTAATGAATATGACACAATTATAATTAAATATTTAATATATACAACTCAATTATATCTCTAAACAGTTTTGCTAAATTTTCTCCTAAATTGGCATGGCCATGGGTCAACATCAGACTGTGACCTACTGCAATCACTGTTGCCTGGAACATAAACAAAAAGCAAAATGAACAGATTTTTAAAAATCTGTTCCAGGGGAAAGGTCTTTTAGAAAAAAAAAAGGAGACGTTTCAAAGAAACGCCTTTCCATAAAGTAGTGTTTCTCAAATTATTGTTCATAGACCAATTATATTAGGAGTACTCAGGCTGCTTGCTAATGCTAGATTATTCCTGGTCCCTTGCTATATGTACTGAACATCTTTGGTGGTTGGGAATCAGAAATCTACTTTAAAAGAAATAAAATATACTGAGCAATTTTTGTATAAATTAAATTTTGAGAGCCACTACTCTGAAGAAGACAATAGAATACTACTGGTGATTAGAAATGATTGATCTAGCAATAATCTGATAGTTGGAGCAAAGCTCACATTTCAGAAATGTAAAGGCTTTTTTTTTTTAAATAATAGACATAACCATATTCGATAGTTCCCTTTGCCCCATTTCCTCACCAACTTTCCTAGGACTGACTACCACTGAGCTTCAGCTGAATTTTAATATCCAGAGTTCTTTAGCTAAATTTTCACATGTTTTCACTAAGACTACTAGCAAGTACTCAAGGGGGAAATGTTTGATCCACAGTTGTGGTGATGTTAGGTTCTGCATTATTATATAGCAACTAGAATAATTTTCTGGCTTCAGTAAGTCCTCTGTAAATATCTGATTAGGATACTGTCTTATTCATCTCTTCATCCATAGAACTTAATACAGTGTCCGACTATCAATAAGTATTTGCTTACATGAATTGAATTTACAATAATTCCACTAAGTCCATTTATTTCATGTAAATTTACCAAGAGGCAGATGGAAACATTTCAGTCGTGTCTCAACTAGATCATAATTAGTAACAGCATTGGTTTTATTTTTCCTAATGTACTACTTAAGCCATCATGTTCATTATCAGGGATTTTTATTTTAGCTATTGTTGCCAGGATAAAATTTTAATTTTCTATGAAAATTATATTGGTACTGGGATAGAATTTTTTTTAAATCACAAGGATTTTTCTGTTTTAGAAATCTGCCTTACCATGTGTGGTCAAAATAAAAAGCCAGTGCCTGTTGGGTAAATTCTAAATGGGGAGAATAGTACTTTCCTTTTTCTTCTTGTTTTTTTTTTCTTGACTTCTAAAAAGCACTTTTCAATTACTGTTGATATCCAATATTATTTTATATTAGTTTCAGGTATACAGCATAGTGGCTAGACAATTATGTAATTTATGAAGTGATCCCCCTGATAATTCTAGTACCTACCTGGCACCGCACATAGTTATTACAATGTTATTAACTATATTCCCTATGCTGTAATTTACATCCCATGGCTGTTTTGTAAATACTAATTTGTATTTCTTAATCCTTTCACTTTTTTCTTGTAGAGTCTCACCTTCCTCTCTTTTCTCTCATTCCTTCTTCCTGGCAATCTTCTCTAGCTCCCCCTCTCTCTAGGCACTCTCTCGTTCAAGGGCTCACCTTCTTCTTGGGCTCCCATGCCCTTCCTGGCCATATCCCTGCTAACGTACCAATTAACTTCTGAACGCATTCCACTATCTGGGTTTTTCATTGCCATTGTCTCTAACTTTCTTACTCTCTTTACCTGGGGACCAAGCTGCCTATACGTCCTAAAAGGTCTATTAAATTAAGAGTAGAATAGAGACAATTCAAAATCTCTCTCTTCCAAATAACAAGCACTTTTGAGCAGCAGTCTCTAATCATAAGGTCCTCTGGCCAGCCATCCAACAAAAAAGTTCCCTCCCCTCTTTCTTTCATTGGTTTCCATTAACCACCTCTCAACCCTTGTCTCTGCTTGCCTTTTCCATCCTGGTAAGACGAGGATTGGTTTGAGAGAGATGCAAAAGGTCTGCATGAACACAGGCTCTAGGCATGGACTTTATAACTGTTCTTCTCACTCGTCTTCTAAAACATCTCACCTCCAAATATTCTTCACATAGAGACAGCTGCTTCAAGATGCAGAAGTCTTTTTTTTTAAACTACAGAGCCAGGCAATCATGGTTTACAAACTAGTATGAAATATACAAACTCACCTTACTCAGCGAGATGGGATAAGTTACGACTCTACAAACTCAGTATATTAAGTTAAAGATTGCCTAAAGCACTGTGCCAACTCTTCAAAGCCTTCCCTCTTCCGCTTCTCGGCAAGGCAGCAGATTTTTGTAACCCAACCATGCAGGTTGTTCTTTTTCCTCACCATACAATCTTAATTCCTCTAGTCCAATATCAAGCCATCTATTTCAGTTTACTCTTAATACTGACAACCTCTCACTCCTTAGAAGAACAGCAAGAAACGGAGAGTTAGGGGAACCATAATTTCATTCTGTATCTGGGCAGCTGGGCGTCTGCCAAGCACTAGTATCAGACCCAGTCCTTTTTCCCCCAAAAGATGTAGTCCACTGGGCACTCATGTGAATGGCCAGCTATATTATAACATGAGCCATGCTCTAGAGAATAAAATTTACAGAAGTTTCCACCAGGAATTTAAAAATCCTGGTGGAAGTTTCTGACAGAAAGTCAAAGCTCAGTACAGAAATTAGTCTTGAGATATAGCCTACTGGATCACCCATATTTTCCCAGGGTTAAAGCCATAGAAACTCTGGGGCTGAGTGGAGAGCAAGCTGAGCAAGAAAGTTTAGGCAGCTACTTTTACAAAACACATGGCTAATTTGTTCTTAAAAACTTAAAACTCAGCTCAGTTGTCACTTCTTTGAGGACCTGTTTCCTGATGTTCGGCTGGATCCGATGTATCCACCTGTGCTTTTTTTCTCTCTGCCTCCAATCACACCACATTTGCACTAGCATTACAATGAGCTTGCTATAGAATGTTAACTTGTTTGCCTTATTTTATCCCCGTTGACATAAAGTTTCTTTAAAGCTGGGACTGTGTTCTTCACAATTTTGTAATCCTGGAATGTTATCGCAGTCTCAGTCTTAGGGCAGACGGCTAATGCATGTCTAATAGAAAAAATGAATAAAAATGAGTGAATGAATAAATATAATAAAGAACAGGGAGACAGAGAATTATCAGAAAGACAGGTTGAAGGCAAGTCAAAGCTTCAAGAAGGCTAACAGTATGAGATGCTATACAGCAATCAAGTAGAGTGAGATCAGATGAAGAACCTGATTAGCTTAGGCAAATAATATTTAATGGAATGTTTGGGCTTTTTTGCTTTTTAAATAAATATTTTTCAGGGAGCTGAAGTCAGAATTCAATTCTTTGATGAATATATGGAAGGGAGGAAGTGGGTCCAGCCACTCAGGGAAATTTAGAGAATTAAGGGAAAGCGAGAATATAGATGTTGATGTTGGGTGACCAGGATTATATATTTTTAGAAGGAGGGGTGAGAGAAACTGAAAAGGTATGTGTAAGGAACCCAGAGCGATATGGTAACAGAATAATCAAGAATAGGGGGATACATTGTATTTTTACCGTTGTTCAGCCTCACTTTCCATTTCTCCCTCTCTCTCCTTTTCTCTCTTTCTCTCCGACACTCATACACACACACACACACACGCAGCTGAATGCAGAGCAGTTATTTTCTAACCACTTGTTGATCAACTGAGAGGTTCAACAGTTAATAAATGCCAGGCAGGAGGGAAGGCTCCACTTTCTACTGATACCCTGACATTCCAGGAAGATTCACACACATTGTTGGGAGAAGCACAATATTCACAATCATCTAATGGGACTTTAATAAAGACCATTTTAAAAACTATTTCTGGCAGGCCATGAGAGGGGGGCTTCAGCCCCATGCTCAAGTTGAGCACAGCATCATCTTGGGTATTGTTCCCCTAGGTATAGAAAGGCGGAATGCGCCATTCCCAATTACATTTGATGCATATCTGCTTTTCTAATGACAGCAGATTTTTCAGAGGAAGGTAACTGTGACAGTCTCATATACTGTGCAATACGGCTTACTGATGACAAAGTCCTGCTTTCTGGCCTTGTTTCTCCCAAGCTGCAAGATAATCAGCCCATGACCCCAAAAAGGAGACACGGCCCCAGTGGCTTCTAATGTTATTGGTCATGAAATCACATAGTCCCCTTTAAAATCCTGCTGAAGATTTGATTCCTTGGCTTCCTGAGGTGGTGCATTCAACAGGTTAAACAGAAATCTTATGAAGTGTCCATTCGTTCTAAATTTCCCACCCACTAATGCCGTGATTGACCCTTTGTTTTCCTGTGAAAACAACACACTTTCCTGTGAAAGCAAGAAAATCGGCAGTGCAGCTCAGGGTAAGCCTGGTGCTGGGGGGTTTCCCTTTGCTTGCTCCTCTTCTGTTTGTAGGTAAATAAACACCCAGGCTCCTGTCTGCAAAATTCAGTCCAAGCTCCCACCACCTTGTCAAACTCTTCAAGGGAAACATTATTGCCTTAATTGCTTAAACCCAATTTGCATAATATGGAGTTCTGACTGCCACAAAAACAGGGATGCAAAAGGGAGATTAACAAGTGAGGTGCATGCTCAGCCAAGCCTGTGCGGTTTGGAAACGTGAGCAAAGTGGGATTCATTGAATGGGTGGGTTTGTTGTTTCCTCTGCTCTCTGCCCCTCCCCCATGTGTCTCCATCCCACCTTCAGGTTTGTTTGTTTTCCATTGATATGCACTGGCTCTTAGTATGCGCCTAGACTGTTAACTGGCATCCCCAGCAGAGCCTCCTTCAGGCCCTGGTAAAGCCCAGGAGACTCCGGCCTGCACAGATTTAAAAACAGCCTTGCCTCTTTACACTAAACTCATCCAAACCTTCAAAATGTTAACACGTCTTTTTTTTTTAATTTTAATCTTTATTACTGTTTTTTTTTCCATTACCATTAACACTTCTCAGGAAGGCAGGGATTGTGCCTTCCCTTTCTTTGTACTTTAGTGTTGTTGTTTTTTCTTTTCTTTTCTTTCATAAAACTAAATTGGTATCTTTTGGGAAGAGTCAGGGACAGTCGAGTCTTCTCTGTGATTCCCATCAACATCCTTGGCAGGAGAACCAGGGCGCCCCCAGCCTCAGGGCGGAAGTCTGGCCATTCTGTTCTTGGCGCACTTCAGTGGCTTCCCGTTGCCTACAGGTTAACGAACCCCTTAAATGGCTTCTAATATGGATCCAGTCACCCCACATTCGTTTTGTCAAAGGAAAATGTTCCACTTACTAAGGTACTTGCCCAGAAGATAGAAAAATTGCATGGTATTTTCACTGCACTTGTTGTAGCCAGCTGAAGCACCATGAACGCTGAGAGACCCTTCCCCCACTTCAGATTCTTATTGCACCAAACTTGAAGACTCTTTCCTTAACCAATTGTGTGGAGATCAAGGGGCTCATTTGACCCTATCCAGGGTGTTAGGTTTTCAACGTAAATTAGAGTTAATACCATGAATTCCCTTTTCCGTAACTTAGAAACACCTAACATTCCCCCCCAACCCCCACCCTGACGCCTCCTACCACCACCAGTGAATCACTCAGTGAATGACCTCATTGGTGTTGCCTAGCAAGTTAATATACTCACATCCTCCCCCAAGGTCTTTGATTTATTCTCTGACACTTGCAATTCCATTTTTACCCTAGCCTCCATCTCTTTATTACATATCACATCAACAAGGCTACCCTGCTCCCACCCATTCACATCCTTCCCTTGCCTCATTCCTACCCATGTCGATTACCTGCTCCAGTAACTCCTGCTCTAGTAAACCTTCCCTACTCCCAAATAAACTCACCTAGGATGCTGCAACTTTTGCCTTCTGACCTGGAAGCCATCATCTCTTTGCAAGTTAAGCATCCAAGCCTCAATCATTGCATACAAGCACCACTGAAGTTACTCTAGAAGGAGAATATAGAAATGTGTTCTTTGTCGCTGAAGTATACAAACACAATTGAATTTGCTATATTGATTTTGTATCCAACCACTTTCCTAAAGTATATTTCACAGTTCTAATAGTATATAAATCTGCTTGCTTTATGTAGGCAATCATATTTTCTACAAATAATAATAGCTTTAATTCTCACTTTCCAATCATCATGTCTTTTATTCTCTTTCTTGTCTTGCTGAACTGGCTATAAAGCCTTCTGTGTGTTGTTGTGATATAAAGCATCTTGGTCTCATTACTGATTATCAAGGCAATACTTAATTTTACCATTAAATATTTGGCTATATTTTTAGATTTCCTTTATAAGATAAAAAGTTTCTTTAATGCTAATTTGCGAAATGTGTTTATTATAAATGTATATGACTTTATAATTTTTTCTTAATTGTTTTTATATAAATGTTCTCCCTAAATTCTACTCTGTTATTAGAAGTATGTGTATTTTTCCTTTTTTCCCTATGTATATAGTTTTCCAAATTTTCTCATACATGTGTGATTATTTAAGCCAGTAAGTTTCAAACCAAGGTGTCTTCTGCATACACAATGGTTTCTGTGTTTGCATATGTTCATGAGTTTCGAGGAGCTTTGACTTGGGGAAACTAAAAAAGTTAAGGTGAAACTGCAGCCCCTCCAAAGAAAAGCAGTGTGCAATGAGCTAGTATTTAGTACTTAGTCTAGAGTCTAAAATTGAACAAATAGATTTGGGGATTTTATTTTATTTTATTTTTTTGATTCTTCACTTAATAGGGTACTGTTTAGAAATAAATCATATATAGCTGGCTTTAGTGTCCCATGTTTTATTTGTGATTATGATGATGGTGATTTGAAAACAAAATACATAGTATTTTAGTTTCATTTTGAAAACTAAATACATAGTATAGCCCAGTAGTAGAGAAAACTTCTAATAGTGAATGACTGAAAAAACAGTGAGACAGGTGATCAGAAAGCAATAACTAAGGCTGTGTTAAGTTAGATCGACTCTAGAGCTTCCTAATCCAGAAATATGAGAAAGCCAAGAGCTTTGAGGGTATTTAAAATAAATACTAGGAATCTAAAACAGGATAAGGTGGCTGATCCATTATTCACAACTCAAATATAGCAGTGGGCATCGATATGCCGAATTTATGTGTACATGACTGAATTCTTACTGGAAGTCCCAGATGTGGGCACCAGACTTAAAAGAATTAATCAATCTGGCAAAACAATGACAACTAATTTTGGGTTAGAATTTATCTCGAAGAAAGAGGCCCATATCACTTCTTATTTAATGAGGATTCTTCTATCTACCAGCCCTTATTTTCAGACATAAACAAAATGTGAGAAATAAGCAAGAGAGAGATCAGAGCAGGAGACCTTGTTTTTATGGGTTAAAGCTGGCGTCAGTATTCTGATTGTGTTTCCTCACATGTAATAGAAGAGACAAGTCAGGTTACGACTGGATTCTTATTGTGAGAAAGACTGAAAAGAATGCTAAGAAAGGAAGCTCTTACTCAATCCAGTGACACAGGATATTATTGCTTGACACAATGTGTTGAGTAGCCAAGAGGCAATTTATAGTCTAGTACTTCTGGAAAATAATGAGCCATGTGTGCTGTGATATCAAATAAATGGACATTGGAATTGAGAGGATGCTTATGATCAGCCAATTGGAAAGATGCACAACATTTATTTCTAGGTGCAAAATAATCCAGGAGTGATGAGAAAGTTATATTTTAAAGATGCTAACAATGAGAGTTCCTTTTCATTTATGGTAATACTATAATACTTCCTGATAAAGATCAGAATAAAAGGGAAAGTCCATTTTACACAGTAAAGAGAGACAAGTAATTCAGTTGGGAAACTATTCCATATAGACTGACATTCTTCTGAGCATAGTCACTATGAAATTTCACTTTTGCCATTTGCTCTGTTAAGGCAGAGATTTAGTTTAGAGAATTTTGTTTAGAGACAAAATAAAACTTCAAAGAAGCTACAGAGGTAAAATCAACTTCAAAGACACCCTTCCAAATTGATTTGATATTATAAATGTTTATTTAAGCATTTAATGACCATCTAACTAATGCTTAGAGCTTATAAAAATAATAGAAAAAGGTTTTAGAGTTGCAAGTTTATTTAAGCACCAGTTCCTTATACCTTTATTCCCTCTCCATCAGTACGGTGACTGTAACTCTATGTGAATAACCTGGTAAGTAGCATGTTTCAGGAAATCTGACTTATTTGTCTCTATAAGCACCAAATTCTGCTGCCTTTCTGCACTAATGGTATAACCTGTGTGAAAATGCAAAGGTTGTTAAGTCTCACCAGTGAGAAGTTCAGCAATATGAGAATTTTCAGTGGATCACTTTACAATTTGTATATTTTTAAACTATGTCCAAAGATTCTGAAGCTTCACAGTCTATCGCCTTTTAGAATTCCGGGACATTTGTTTTAAAGTATAGAGATTTCATAATAAAAAAGACAATGTCAAAATTATTGCTAGATCAAGGGCTACCCATTTTAAAGATATGAATTTGTCCCTAAACTTTAAATGGGATTTAATGGCAAATTATGCTTCAAAATAAAGTAGATTCATTTTCTGAAAAGGAAAGTTTACTGTCATAAAAAATAAAAATTAAAGAAACAAACACTCAAGTAGGTAACTGCTGAGGGGTTGCTCTGGTTAACCGTGAGATGTTCTCCACGCTTACTCTCCGTTTCATCTGTGCGTGCGTCTTAGCTGGTCCCTGATCTCTCAAGGAAGGCTCTATTACCCAGTCTTCCTTGCAACCATGAGAAACCCTGCGCCCATGGGTGCAACCATGAGAAAAAGTCTCGTGAACACAATGTGAGTGAAAGTGATATGTCCCACTTCCAAGTTTGCTGTTTAAATTATTGAGCGGACAATGCCTTGGCACATTTCCGGGAGCCTGCTGCTGCAAGAAGGTGAGAAAGGGAAAACTGGCCAGGTCAGAGAGGCGGAGGCTGCTTACTGAAGACATAGAAAAGCACCCTGTTCAGGACCGCCTACTGCTATGCTATTACTCAAGAGAGAAATGACCTTCTATTGCATTTCTGCCACTGTTTTCTCTGCTTCCTCCACACCGCCCCCCCCCAGTATATCTGTTGTAGACTTTAAGCCTGAACCCTCAACTAATTCAGCTGCCAAGCAATCAGAGTGGTGAGATTAATTTAAAAAGTACTTGAGTTTGAGGAAGGTCATGGGCACAGATTGTCCAGGAGCGGTATATTTACATTCAGTGGTACCATGATCAGGATTAACTATGGTAGGTGAAAATAACCGTGTTGATTAAAGCAAAAGGTGTTCACTAAGAAACTGATAAATAGTAACCAAGACATCCTCCAGTAGGTGAATGGATATGTAAACTAGGATACATCCGGACAATGGAATATTATTTAGTGCTAAAAAGGCTTTCAATCAAGCCATGAAAAAGACATGGAGGGACCTTAAATGAAACTACTAAGTGAAAGAAGCCAATATGAAAAGGCTATATACTGTATGAATCCAACTATTAAACACTTTGGAGAAGACAAATCTGTGGAGACATTAAAGAGATCAGTGGTTTCCAATGTTGGTAGGAAAGAATGGACAGACAGAACACAGAGACTTTTTAAGGAAGTGAAAATACTCTGTATGATATTATAATGGTGGATATGTGCCATTATACATTTGTCCAAACCCCTACAAAGTACAAGAGTGAATCCTAAGGTAAACTGTAGGCTTCAGGTGGTTATGATGTATTAATGTAGAATCACCAGTTGTAAGAAATGTATCATTCTGGCGAGGGTTGTTGATAATAGGGAAGGAAGCTATGCATGAAGAGGGGCAGGAGATATATAGGAAAACCCATTACTTTCCTGTCAATTTTCCTGTGAACCTAAAGCTTCTATAAGAAAAATAAAGTCTTAATAAGTTCCAATGTTCATTTAAATTGGGTGACTTTCATATGAAAATTACATCTCAATAAAATTGTTAAAAAAAAAAACAAATGGGAAAGTAAAGGTGAATAACAAGGTTCAAATGATCGAAGAATCAGTCATTAAGCATTTCGGACAATCCAAGAGGTTATGTGATCATCTCCCTTCTCTAACATGAATATATCCGGTAAAATCTGGACGAACTAGCCAGGCAACAGCTTCTGATAGAGGAAAGTCACAGACTCACAAAGGGGCTCAACTCTTTTTATACAGATCAAACATTAGGAAACTCTTCTTTACAGGGATCTGAAATCCACTTATCCTTAGTTTCCAATCAGTGGTTTAAGTTTTATCTGTGCAAGTAAGTTTAATCCTCCTACTATTGTACTATGTAACATAACTTGAAATCTTAGTTTGTCATGTTCCCTTCGGCCTTTTTATTTTCAAGTAAACTTCCTCGGGATTTTTTTAACTTGTCCCTTTCCTCCCATGACTTCCAGGCCCATTGCCATCTGGATTACTCTGTATCGGATCTCCTTCAGTTTTCTGACGTTCTTTAAATGTGCCCAGAATTGAATGTACTACTCTGATGAGGACAGAGAAGAAAAATGACATTCACTGTCCGTGTTCTGGGCCATGTACATCTTGTAATAGAGCACAGGATCAAATTAGCTTCTCGGGGCTGTTTCGTTTTGTTTTGTTTGTTTTTTCCTGGTGGCCATGCTTTATTATCTAAAACCCATTACTTTTACATCTTATCTGAGATGGTATGGGCATGAGAGGCTCTGAAAGCATGGAAATGGAAAATAAAAGTTTTATAATAATCTAATGCATGAGGTAAGGAGAAAGAGAGGGGAGAGATACAAGAAACTGTTTAGGGAAAAATAAATTAGTTGGTGTAATAATGAATTGGATGTGACGAGTAAAAAAAAAAACCGTACTTCCCTGAAATAACTATGAGTTTAAAACAGGAGATATTTAGGGAAGAGTTTTGGGGAGGAGGTATTAGAAAGAGGTGAAGATTCAATTCTGTTGAAATCTTCCCAGCTAGTTTCTGCTTTACTTGATGGGGAAAGGAGAGAAACAAACTGCTTTGGAAATAGATCATGTTCTGATGCAAAACGAGACAGGAAGAGGAGAATGTTTGCTCTTATGTACCGTTCAGAACCATGATGGGAGCAGAACAGATGGTTTGGTGGTTAAGATAAGCACTAAGTGAGGCTGTTCTTATCCTAAGCTTATTTCAAACACCCAGTTTTCTTGACTCTGCAATATGACATTGGAAATATCACAATCAGGAAACTTTCAAATGAGATTTCTGGCACTTTCTGAGGCAGTTGTATTCTCCAAAACTGTTTTAATTAAGACTCAGGAGATTAATCCTCATTGCTGTTGGCTGTTGTGGTATGAGCTCACACTTTCACCAAACAGATAAATTCATGCAGGTAATTGAGCCAAAACACTTTCATATCAAGCCCAACAATTTATGGCTGTTTTCATCATCACCAAGCCTGTAGAGCTCAAGGAATTGTGCTTGAAAAAGCAAAATCTAATGCTCAAAAAAGAAAGAAACTTAAGAAAAGTATTTATGTTACCGAAGACAGACTGGCAGCATACAACAAAATATATCTGGCCTCAAATTCCAGCCCTTCTAACAACGGACGCCTTTGGTCAAGTTATTTAAATCTTCTGAGCTAACGTTTTATGATTTATTCATAAATGCAAACATTCTTGCATTCATTACTTCCATATTGTCTACTATATTCTGTATGGATATGAAGACATAGTCACTGCTCCAAGGAGTTTACACTCTAGTGGGAAGAAGCACATAGGATTATAGCTCCCTGTTCTCCTGTTTAAAAGGCCTGCCATGTGACAAGTACTGTGCTAAACATTTTATGTAATATTTGCTTCTTTATTTCTCACAAGAGCTCTGTGAAGATAGTAACTTCAATTACAAATGAGAAAACTGAAGATTAGAAAGTTTACATAATTTGTCCAGTTTAATTCTTGAAATCTGGTATTTCTAATCCTGTGCTTTTGTTTCCAGCTTCTGCACTACACTGCTTATATCTGCCTAAGTGCTTGGGTGGGGAGTTAGAGGAGACCATGAGAACCACTGAGGGACTCCCACCCCAGACCATAATCCAGGCAGTAGTAGTATTTCGTTCATAGGGCTTTCATTCCCATAGAAGTTCGGTGAAAGGATAGCACACTTGAAAATTGGGGGCAAAGCATGTCTAGTCTTAATCTCTGTCAGCATCTGAAGATGCTACTGAGCAGTCTGATAATGTAAGAAAGAACAGGGCATGTGGATTACATGGTCCGGGTACTCAGAGGTGGGAGGCAAGCGTGGGGATTTGGAGAGGTAAGGAAGAGGAGGAGTGGAAATCCTTTCTTCCATGTAGTCTCCTTTTGAGAGCAGTAGCGCCCATGGATTCAGGAGAGAAAAGATGCAGACTAATTATGTAGCCGACCCCAGGAGGAAGTAATACTGGTCAAATGTCAACATAGGATCTATGGAGTGCAACAGGTGATAAAAGGCTTTATCTGATGAACTCTGTTTTAGGACAGAGGTCCCCTATCTCCTGGCCAAGGACCTGTACCATGCCGGGTCTGTTAGAAACCAGTCCACAGAGCAGGAGGTGAGCTTGAACGTAATACGCTTGAATCATCCCAATCCCTCCCCTGCTCCCCGGTCCGTGGAAAAATTTTTTTCCATGAAACCAGTCCCTGGTGCCAAAAAGGTCGGGGATGATGTTTTAGAAGGCACAGGAACAGTGGGTTTTTGTTGGCTATTTGCTGCCAAAATATACTCGCAATTTTACTGCTTAACTTAACACTTTCCTTGTCACCACTGCATCCTCCTTATCCCATCACCATCCCTCACTTGCCAATAGTTTTCATATAGATTGGTCAAATTTGCTTCCCAGAGTTCCGGTACTGCGGTAGTCTCTGTGCCCGGCAGTACTGAGTGGAGTTCACCAGAACCGGGCACCTCTCTCCCAAATAGGCTGTATCCCTCTCCCTTCTGCTTTCATTTTTAATACCATGTAATCAGTCTTCAGTTTTTGAACTTTTTTTTGAGCAGGTTCAAATTTCTTACTGGTAACAGTAAACCCTAGTTGCAAGGAAACTACATTTTAATAAAGCTTTGCCATTTTGTCCTGTCATTCACATATATGTGTATGTATGTAAACATATACTACATGTTTTATGTGTTATATATGTACACACACATATACAAATACACACACAAGACAGTTCTAAAAGGAACAAAGTACCAAAGGAAGCAGGACAATCACAACAGAAGGAGCACAGCTGGAACCGAAGCTCCGCGTGGGAAAATGTACAATAGAGGATAATTTTTCAGCCGCCGGGGAGGAGAGTATTGGGACTTAGAGACATTTTGTGTTGCCACACATTAAAGAAGGTAGACATTTGGAGACACCGCTGTCTTTTTTCTATCAGACATCAGGATTTGTTGGGATATGGAGCAGCCATTAAGGATTCTCAGGCTTTCCGAGTTTCAGGATTTGTACTTATCAAATGGAACCGAGGAATGAGATAAGGGATTTGGGGGCCACTTATCTACTGCTGTAATCAAGCACGATGGAAAACAATTCTGACGTGGGCAGGATAAGCGGTCATTCTGTAGTAAAAAGAGTATTAAATGGGATTCAGGAAGTAAAAGTTTTCAGTTCTGACCCTGAGACTAAAGAAAAGGGGAAACAACAAAAATAATCTCAACATTTATTTAAAACACTGAAGCTACTTGTTTACATACAGTGCTTCATTTTATCTTAAAACTGGTCTATATAAAAGTTTTAATTGCCCCATTATATAAACAAGAAAACCGAGGCTCAGCAAGTTAAGTAACTCACCCAAGTTAACAAATCTGATAAACTAATGGAGGTAGGTTTGGGATCAAGAATTCCCACAGTACAGCCCTCTCTGTTCTCCCACCTCATCTCCTAACCAGCTAGGGAAACCACTGAGCCACTCCACCCATCTGAACCTCCATGGGATTACCTCTAAAATGAGATAATTCACATAGATCAGTGGTTTGCAAGTGTGTATGTGTGTGTGTGTGTGTGTGTGTCTGAGAGACAGAGAGGGAAAGGCAGAACCTTCATGATCATGAAACCTTACACAGACCTTTGCTGCATGTTAACAGGCACTGGCAGAGCTGTGCTGAGAGGCACTGATAAAGACCCTGGTGTCCTGCTCCCTCCGTCCCCACTGTGACCCCGAGAGATGCCAAGAAACACTTACAACTTTGCAGAGAACAGTCTGAAAACTTTTGTGTAACCTTCTGTAAAGGACTATACACAGTGGGAAAAAAATAGGTTTGTTATTTGTATGGAAACGGATACAGTAATTAACAAATAATATAAGAATAAACTCTTTTGTATATTCACAGCTGTAAACCTACTTTTGCCCCACCCTGGATGTGTTTGTAGGTAGGCAAAAATGGGGTGCAGTAAACCCACTGACATGGCCTTTTTCTGCTGCTATTCCTGAAAAGACTGTTTCCTCACTTTCACAGAAGGAGCTGGGTCTGTGGAGACAGACTCACCATGGGTTCAGCTCCATTGGAACTGGCAACTGCTTCTTTTTCTGGAAGAAAGATCCATAATGATGGAGTTGTACAACAACTACCCCCGCCCCATGTGGGTTCTAGTTCTGGCTCCAATACTAAGCTGTGTGATTTTGGGAACGCTGTTACTCTCTGGATATGATGTTATGTCTATCTTATGACTTCAAAAATACAACTAGATACTTTTCTTTCCATAGTGCTTCATCCTATGGGCTGACAGTCACCTGCCATGGATGAAGATACTTTTTAGCCCTGGCTGGTTATCTCAGTGGATTGAGAGTCAGCCTGTGAACCAAAGGGTTGCTGGTTTGATTCCCCAGTCAGGGTACATGCCTGGGTTGTGGGCCAGGGCCCCAGTAGGGGGTGTGGGAGAGGCAACCACACATTGATGTTTCTCTCCCTCTCTTTCTCTCTCCCCTCCTCTCTGTCTAAAAATAAAATAAATAAAATGTTTTATAAAAAGAAGATACTTTTAAATAACTATTTATTTGGTGCTCACTTAAAAAATGTCAAGCATCTCTTTTAGGGCATAAACACATTTCTGTGTCAAGCTCTTCAAATATGAGGTAGAAAAAGGCTTAGTCTCATAATTTTCCATTCTAACATTGTTCATTGGACTTTGGGTCTGGGTGTGAAGTTATGTGAGAAGAGTTCTGTTTGAGTTTTGTGCAGTGATAAGCACATACTGGGGCAGAGGGAAAGGAAGAGAAGATCTCATAGACACCAGGGGTGGCCTCTGTGAAGGAATCTGACATCGTCCTTACCTCTGCTGCACTTCTTTTTTTCTCATCATTTATCTTCTCACCCGTTTTTGAATGGACTTCTGTGGTTTTCCATTTAAAAAATCCTCTTTTCAAAATACATAAAATTTACAAAGGGTGAAATATTCTTTTGTGTAATATATGCAATGCAGTGCAAGCAAACTAAAAGAACTATTAACTTAGATTTGTTTTTAATATTAACAGATAACAAATATGGTAGAAGTTAAGAGTAAAAGATATTCATAGAATTTGGTCACATTGTAAAAGATACAGCTCTTTGGATAAGTAATAGAAATTCCAAAATCAGAATGACATTACTGGCAATACTAGCCAAGAAATGACAAACATAATTATATTCATCCCTTTGCCAAATATTTATTAAGCACTTACATTATACCAGAACTATTTAAATGGGTCAAAAATTAATTGAAATTTATCCATAGTAATAAAAAATTAGAATCAATCTAAATGTCCCCAAACAGGAGATTTATCTAATGTGGGATATAAATTCAATAAAATATTATAAAGCCATTCAACATCAAAATATATAAGAATTGAAAGCTGTTGAAAAATATTTTGACTATCACATTAAATAAAAAAAGCAAACCGCAAAATGGTTTGCACACTAGTAGTCCAACCAAGTAAAATATATGTTCATATGAACAGAGATTTGAAAACAATATGAAAAAGTAAAACTTAAAGTTTGATTAAAGTGGTGATATTGTGTATTATCCTTTGGAAGATCTGGTATTTAATGTTGACATTGTAGTACTTTTGTTTAACATTTTAAAAGGACCACATTCCCTAATGACACATTGTGGGCATGCAATAGTATTTAGCTGCAGGAGAGGCTGCTTAAGGTCTGTGGTGATTCCAGCCCCACAGTGAGACTGCCTGACGTCCTACCCTGTATGCATACCAAAGGCACGGAAGACTGTTTAACCCTTTCGAAACTGCTGATGCTTTAACAGCTCTAATTCTTTCTCCAGGGGGATATTTGAAAGTGATTCCTTTGCTGATTTCATAAATTTTCATTTTCGAACTTTTCCCCTTAGTCTCTTTCTAATGAACTTCCTTTAAAAAAAAAAAAACCCTTCCTGAAGTGTCATGCTGTAGTATCACCTGTGGGCATGATTCCCCATGTGAGGATGTCAAATTTAATTAGGTTGTGCTCTCCGTTACTTAATGACTCAACTAGGCTTACAACTCCAAGATCATAACCTCCGTACCAGGCTGCCAGGTTAGCTATTTCAAGGAACAACTATTCATACTATCCAACCATAATTATTTTAAATCATACCCACAAAATAATAAAAATAGTAATGCTCACTTAATTAGACCCTTCACCCAAGGATTTCTAAGCATTTTAGTGAACATTTCTTCACTCAGTCATTTGCATAATACATCCAAGAAACAGGTGAGCAATATTAAAAATCATACTTCTTAGGGCTTCCTTAAAAAAAGATATATACTCATTCTCAGTTTCTTTCTTTTCTTCTTATAATAACTTTTCAACTTGCTGGCAGATTCCAATAGAATACAACAAAAGATAGATAATCCAAAACTAGATAACACAATACATATTTGGTTTTAAGAAAAACAAAATGCAAACAGGTAAAGAGGATATATTTTTCTGGGTAAAAGATGTGCCTTATCTTCCAAAAATCTTCCAGTCTGTTCATTTTCTAGCTCCTCATTCATCATTCTGGTCTATAAAGTACCTATAAACATGCAGTCAATGAAGCAACACATGACAAAAATTCTGAGACCTGAGAAAAAGCCAGTCAACCTAACGAAAGTCAAAGGCACAAAAGAAAAAGACAACCTTATATCCGTGCACCAGCGCCACATTCCTCCAGTCCATTCAGCTTAACGCAGCACCCGTGAGGCCACGCTGCTCTGCGAGAGCGCTGCCAAGCCTAGAAGGGTCTTCGCCATGAGTCCCTGTCCATTTTGTTCGCCATCGTACGCCCAGCAGCTGGAACAGTAGGTCTGACCTCTCGGGAGTGCTTAGTATTCATCCACATTTGTTAAATGAATAAATCTATAGTACTTTTGATTTATTGATCAGAAGCAGATTTTCTAAGATAATAAATTAAATACGTTGCCTACTAAATGAACTTTGATAGTGATTTGAACAAACCAGCTGTAAAGGGAATGTTAGAAACCATCTGGGGGAAATTTGAATATGGACCCTGTAGTGGATACAGTTGGCCTCCAAACTGCAAAATAGTGCAGCTAGTATGAAAAACAGTACTGCGTTTCCTCAAAAAATAAAAAAATAAAACTACCTCATGATTCAGCAATTCCACTTCTGCATATGTATATGCAGAAATCCAAAACACTAATTTGAAAAGATATATATAATTTTATGTTCACTGCAGCATTATTTACAATAGCCAAGATATGGAAGCAAACTGAGTGCCTATCGGTAGACGACTGGATAAAGAAGCTGTGGTGCAGTGACAGGGAATATTCCTGAACCACAAAAAAGAATGAAATCTTACCATTTGCGATAACATGCATGAACCGAGAGGGCATTATGCTAAGCAAAATAAGTCAGACACGGAAAGAAAAATGCCATATGATTTCATTTATATGTGGAATCTAAAGAACAAAAACAAATAAAACAGAAACAGATTCATGGATACACAGAATGGACTGATGGTTGCCAGATGGGAGGGGGGTTGGAGGGATAAAGAAGTATAAATCGGTAGTTACAAAATAGTCATGGGATGTAAAGTACAACACAGGGACTATAGTCGATAATATTATAATAACTATATATGGTGCCAGGTGGGTACTAGAATTATTGGAGGATCATTTCATAAATTATATAAAAGTCTAACCACTATGTACACAACAGAAACTAATATAAAATAATACTGAATATCAACTGTAATTGAAAAATAAAAATAAATAGTGGCTACCCAAAAGATATGTCCAAGTCCTAATTCCAGTTCCTGTGTATGTGACCTTATAGAGAAATAGGTTCTTTGCAGGTGTAATTAAGTTAAGAATCTCAGAATAAGATCATCCTGGATTCAGGATGAACCCTAAATTCAATGATTAGTGCACTTCTAAGAGAAGACACAGAAAAAGAAACCACACAGAGACACAGGTTATGTGCAGAAACAGAAATTGGAGTTATGCTGCCACAAACCTGTAGCTACCAGAAGCTGGAAGAGACAAGAAAGGATTCCCCTCTAGAAGTTTCAGAGGAAGTGCATCCCTGCCACACCTGGATTTTGAACTTCTGGTCTCCAGAAGTGTGACAATTAATTTCTGTTGTTTTAAGCCACTTAGTTTGTGGTAGTTTGTTGTGGTCGTCCTAGGAAATTAATCTAGACCTTATAGTACGTGGTATAAGGAATAAAGGAATCACTGTTATTTTTGTGTTAGGTATAATAATGGTCCTGAGGCTATATACAAAAATATATTTTAAAAATTATCAATACAACTTCATTATTACAGTTGAAATAGCAGATGTCTTTAATTGACTTTAAAATACATCAACAAAATATAGATGATATGACAACATGATAACTATTAAGTCTGAGAATTACATATTTAATGCATTATTCTATTATTTCCTATATATATTTTGGAATTAATAAAATACTGAAAGTAAACATTGCCCTAAGCTGATTTAAATTATGACGTTTGGTTCTTTAAAATAACAATCAGTTTTCCAAATAGACAGCTAATTTTACAAAGCATCTTCCAATGCCAAAAAATAAGCACTCATCTTCTTATTTTTTTTCTTCTGTGCCTTATTTAATCTTTTCACAAATATGCTCTATCCATTTAGCTTTCTAGCTTTCAAAATCAAACTGAATGCTCTTCATGGGACCTCTTCAAATCTTTCTTTTCCTCAGGTTAAAATTATTGAATTGCTCAGTATACAATTCATAGTTTTTTCTAATTCTCCCCTAACACTTTGTAAGCTCCTTTACTGAACAACTACCATGAATCTCCACATACCCCTTCCGTCCTTCTTCTGAATGGTAGGCACCAGGCTGGCATCATTCTCATGCTTTGCAGTCAAGGCCCCTCCTCAGATGATAGCCTGTCTCCTCAACTTCTGAAAATAAGTGATTGTCTACCCCAGAGGGACAGCATCACAGTTTGACAAATTGCCATTTATTTCACTTCTACTAGAAGGTGATCCCAGCAAATTACATTTTGTTTTTGGTACTCCTTGGTTCTTTCTCATCCCATCGCTGACCTTTGCTGGAAGGATAGAGCAGTCCATTTACTCTATTTTATCACCAGAAGCTGTTCTCATAACTGTCTCACAATGACACCATCCTTGGTCTACAGAACTCATCTTTTGATCACTGGAGAATCACTCAAGGCTCTAGTTAACACCATGAGCACTCCCTTGTCTAGAGTCAGTGACATTGAGTATTGGCTATTCTCCATCCTTGTATGGCTCACATCCTTGTAGAATTATAGACTGGAGGATTTAATCCCTTGCAGGGTTATTATTCTCTTTTATTTATTTATTTTTTGTGTGGAAGGTAGACATATCACATGTGGGCATCATAAAGTGCATGGCTGGCAATCTTATAATAGGATGACTCCCTCTTTCAGCCTCTCCTGCAGTTGAGTGTGAGGAAGCAGGCCCCATGAATTCCCCTTCCACCCCACCCCCACCTACCAGCACTGAACTGTGTTTTGTAGCCCTTCCTCTCTTCTCCCTTCACTCTGTAACAAATTTAAGTCATGATTATTTTTTCTCAGAAATATGCAATCAGTGTTTTATCCTCATCACTTCTATCACTATCATCAAGGAATTATAGGGATCGTCCTCAAGAATGAAACTCAGGTTTTCTATTCTGTTCCAAGTTCCTCTAAAACCATTCCCTCCTTCAGGTGAGGCATATAAATCATCACACAGTTACTTGTTTAAGATTCATGAAGTGACTGCTATCTTGTGAACATTTTCCACTATAACCTATGCATGGCTCTTCACATAGATAGAACCTTCTCATCTCTCTGCTTTTAGTTTAACCACTCCTTGAAGGCATCTTACCTGACCACCCAATCTAAGGAACATCACTCAGGCATGTTTTCATCATAGCACTACTCAGAATATGTATTTATATACTATTGATGGGTTAAAACTTTCTTCTCTCATTTGGCTCCATTCACCAGGTACATTATCAAGTGGTTAATATACATTTGTTAAATGATTGATTATAGCATACCTTCAAGTCCAGCTTTACCCTGCTTAACTGATATTTTGTATGTATGTATGTATGTGTGTATGCATGTCCAACCTATTTTTCTCTCAAAACAGAACTTTTCTTCCTGTTCGCCTTCTCTATTTCTGTTTCTCCTCTCCTATCTTTCTTATGTCTCTTACCATCTTGCACCCTCCTTTCCCTTTTCCTTCTCTCTGTCACCCTATTTATGAATTTTATGGGTGACACATCACTTATAAACAATGGAAATGAGAGTTGATTCACATTTTAAAGGGTCATAACTTTCAACCATATAATTTTGCTTAGTATAGCAACAGCTGATTTTTAAAGTCTTATCAAAATTCAGTCATACTGGTGTTGGTTCAAAGGAAAATAGAGATAAAGCATTCTATAATTCATATGAATCATATACAAGGATGTAGCTCTCTAAACACATTGATGCATATTTATACATAATGAATAGAAGCTTGTTTTCTTGGAAAAAAAGTAACATAAGCCAGGTCCAAAAAATGAAATATGGGATGTGCAAGATGAGTAGAGAGTGCCTTCAAAAGGGAGAGAACATCATTCCTGTTGGTTTTTAAGAATTTAATGTTTTTTTAAAATCCTTTTCATTGTATGTAGGCCACAGCTTTTCCTACACTCATCCAAATTCTTGAAGACGTGGCAAAGTATTAGAGAAGACAACCCTTCATAAAGCCTCCTGCGATAGTATTTGATGAGAAATCAATTTTGCCAGGGTTAAGTCATAAATTAATCATTCTTAAAGGATACCAAGTCTGGAAGAGACATATTAAAATATACAATATCATCATCACTGAATATTTACAACTCTGGCTCTGTAATCAGAAAGACACATTTGAGTTTAGATTTCACCCTCTACTAATCACGTCACTTTGGGCTAAACATTGAACTCTCTGAGCCTCACCTTCTTTATATGCAAAATAAAGGTAATAAATTAATTATTTATATGGTAAGTACTCAATTAAATGATAGCTATTACTGTTACTGTGATTCTCGTGGACATTGTGACATTATTGGGGTATCGGTGCTGATCAGTTTGTTCTTGTTAAATGTGAAAAAAATTTGCCAAATAAGGGAGGTCAATTCTAAGTGCTGTCATACAGAAAACATGTCAAGTAAAGCAAACGTTGGCACCATAAGAAAACTAGCATGGATTTTAAAAAGAAGGTTAAAATTAATCCCCTCTTTACCTGTGACGAAAGCTGGGATCTTTAGGGCAAGCAGGTAGTCTACTCAATATCTCATCTAGTATTTCCTACAGGTTCTTTCAAATGATAACCTGAGGAACCACTTGGGAAATATCATCTCCATCACATTGCTCTAGGGATCAGTGTTTTCACTGGAATTTAACAAGGAGTAAAAATGTTTGACAAATTTAAATCCAAATAAATGTCATCTTTCATAAAAATTTGAGTAAATCCAGCAATTAACTTTCTCTATTTTTTCTATTTTGTAAGCTTTCTCATAGAAATTTCACAAACAAAAGATATCAAAACTTCTTTTGCAAATGTTTTTCGGTCTCTGGCTGGCGTGGCTCAAAGGACTGAGTGCTGGCCTGCAGGCCTGCAAACAAAAGGTCACCAGTTCGAATCCCAGTAAGGGTGAGTGCCCGGGTTGCTGGCAGGTCCCCAGTTGAGGCGCGTGCAACAGGCAATGGGCCTGAGGATCATCTCTCAGATCGTCTACTGCACGTCACTGTTTCTCTCCCTCTCTTTTGCCCTCCCTTCCCCTCTCCCTAAAACACGTAAATAAAATCTTCTAAAAATGTGTATGGAGGGAAAATTATAGTCTTTTTCTATCAGAAAAAGATATTCTGAGAAAAATGAACAGAAATGTTTGCCTTTTACATTCTCAACTAAGAACAAAAGATCCATTTACTTATGTAATGAAAACAAAAGGAAATCTAAAAGTTATAATATATTCTCAGAGTAGTTAAAAATAAAATCTAAATTCAGATCAATGTTAATACCACAGAGCTAAAATCAGCTGGGAATTCCTGCTTATTTTAAATTTTGATAGTCTAGAGATAAATCTGCTATATGGATACCACTGAATACCAGTAACTACAGGTAATTTCCAATATACAAAGGGTACATTCCAAAATTTCATTTATAATTCAGTCATTTGTAATTGGCAACACAATTTCCCCATTGAAACACTTTTATAATTTGTGGTTGAATTCATACACAAGGCCGCAAATGCTCTTTTACATAAAATCCTTATGACATATTTTACACCTACAGAAGAAAGCAAATTAACATATACGCTTTCAATAGTCAAGTAATAAAATAAAAATAAAATTCTAAATTGCAGTAAAAGATATTGTTTTATATTTATTTGAAATTTTATGCATTGGATAAAAGGATGGTAAAACTCAAGAGGGAAGAGAGGTGTGAGGTCTTTGGGAGAATCTCTGAAGAAGGCATAAGGACATCTTCAAGGCCTTCAGTAGTTCCGAGACCACATTCTCTTTTTCCCTACATAATTTCAGATCTCACAGATGGTACGGCTAGGTTTTCATTACCATATTTAAATGATCAGTTATTGACTAAAATATGTAATGGAGTGATAAAATGAGGAGCTAACTGACTTACAAGGATGTGCGGGTAGGAAGGGAAGGAAAGTTTCAAATAAATATGTAGAAATGCCTGGAAACAAAGGAGATTGCCTGGGAGGAAGTTATTGAGCTGTGTGTAGAGAAGGATAGAGGTGCAAGATTGTGTATAATCCATTGGCAGCAGGTTTAGGAAATGTGGAGCCAGAAATGGGCCTCCTTGTGCTATGAGACATCTACAGAATGGTAGGGATTTTTCTTCCTAACATTTGGCTGTCACAAAGAGGATGCCCATAAGTTGAAAGGAGGTAAACACGTAGAAGGCTGTCTTATGATGTACTTATTGAGCCTCTTAAGCTTATAGATAGAATAATTTTGCTTGCCCCTGTTTCTAGGTTAATACGCAAATCTTGGCCAGTCCTATCTAGCCACAAACTGGGATTTGGGTTTGGGCTTTTTTAGCACATCATGAGGCTGCTTCTTACTTAGTAGCAAACACTAAATTGGTGGTATAAAAAGGGTATCTGATATTTTATTCATCTGTACTGTAGTGCTATGCCATTGCAGCTATTTTCATATATTTCAAAATTTGTTTGATTTCTAGGTTCCCATCTGACAGTAGACCTAGCAAGAAGTCCAGAGAACTCTCTGTGAATAACCTTTTCCTGTAATGCGATAGTGCTTTACCGAGTCTGTAAGCTCTGTCACCTTCAATTAAACAGTGGCTCAATCAGCGTGAAGACAGCCTTCGTATTTTTACCATAGAAATGTTTCTCCTTTGTGACTAACCCTTTTCCAGCTGTTGGGATGTTCACCAGTTGCTGCCTCAGCTCCTTGGAACCCGCTCAGCTTGTGGGTGCCAATGCATTTACTGTACTAGTAATTAATGCTGTTAGCTTTGTAATTAAAAAAAAACAACAACTTTTTGCCTTTATATTCAGGATGATAATGCTGCAAGTAAAAATTAATTAAAATGAGATGAATTGCCTTCAGTTAAACAAAACGAAAAGAGAAAGGGAGGGGCAAAGGGAGGAGGTAACTGACTAAGAGTTTGTAGCCTTATTAGTGAAGCAAATCGAGGAGGCTGGGCTTTAAATTTTTTTCCTGATTCTTTCTCTTTTGTATTATAGTCTGGGTCAACGAAGCCAAAAACTATCAGTTGGTTAGGGAACACAAAAAAGTTTCACTTTTCTTCCTTTTGGCTATGGGTCACTATGAAGACCACAAACATGAACGCCCATGTTTATTCAAGCCCCCCTTTTGAATTTCTCATACTGGGCTGTTTGAAGTAATGAGCTGTGAAATGGGCTTTTATATGATTATTAATTAAATCTGATGCCTGATTTTTTGTTATCACTTGATGCAGGGGAAAAATCTGTTTCTTTTTATGGGACAAACTATTGACTAATTCAAACACTGATCGTAACAGAGTTTGAGTGGAAAAATCTGATTTCTCTGCATCCTGAAGCACAGACCTGGTGAGAGTCAAGTCCTTCATCTCCCACTTTCCTGATTTTGCTAAATTTAGCCTCCCATTTCTGAGGGTCACACCTTCTTTTTCTTTTCAATTTTAATTTTGATTTTTTTAAATATACTTGATAGTCAATATTATATTAATTTCAGGTGTACAGCATAGTGGTTAGACACTTATATAGCTTACAAAGTGATTCCTCCATAAGTCTAGGAGCACAGCTTCTTTTAAATTAGTGTAATGCAACAGTGCCCTAACTTTCATGAAGAAGGACAATCAATTAATCAATAAACACGTGCTTAATGAAATCCTGGGATGTACCTTAGGATTATGTCAGGTGCTTTAAGGGCTACAAAAATAGTGAAAAACATAGCCCTTCTTGTCAAAGAACTGATACACTCACGGGGGGAAAAAAAAAGCTAAGGTGCACAGGCCACTGACAAGTGGGCCATTGAAGGCTAAAGGCTCTGACACTCTATGTGAAATGAGAGTCTGTGTAAAGAGAAGGGACACTGTGGGCTGGAAGTGAGCAGGGGCTTCATGGAGAGAATGAACCAAAGGAAAGGGGCACAAAAAAGGACACAGTCGAGGACAGGATTTTCACCACAGCTCAGAACATAACATTTCTATCCATCTCTGTCATCATTCAAGAGGGAAAAAATGGTCAGCAGGTAAATATGTGGAATTTCTCTAGCACTCTAAGGGGCTTCTTTTGTACTCTAACAATACCTGGAAGACTCCTTTGGTTCTGTTTGGTATTCGGGAGATTGTTACACCTTGGACATTCTACCCTTTCAAGGTCTTGAATCTGTGATATATCTTTGCTACACTTTCAGCCAGAAACATATCCTAACAGTTCACAGATGGGAATCATTATATGGTTCATCTTTCAAAGTTGGAACTATAGTTGCGGTGAGAAACACACTGAACCAATAGTTCTCTGCATTGGTTTTGAAATTAGCACAAAAAGAGATGCTGGAGAGCCTTCACATAATCCCCTAGAACTGAATGTAGTCCTCCAAATTCCACAGTCATCCCATGTTTCCCGCCATTTCACTGGCATCACCAGGTAACAGCTTTCCACGAAAACGGTACCAAGTGTGACCATATGACTTTTTCAACACCTGTTCTCAGACAATACAGATTGTACAATTAGATTCCTTAGAGTTAAGAACAAAGTCGATATTCTCTTAGTGAAGCCACCTGTATTTGTGCAAAAGGAACTTGTGTAAGTCCCTGCAACCAAAGATGTTTAGAGAAAAAGGTTCACTTGGTCCATTCAATATCCATAGATGGAAAGCCTGCTGACAGTCTGTGAATCCCTACAGAAGCTTCCCAGATGCTTTATAAAGGCCTTGGCTTGGCCACGGAGCATCTGCAATCTCCAAGCGAGGCAAATCAATCCTAGCTCCAGCTAGTTCAACCTGAGAAAGGGGATGGTTTGAGAAGTTTGGGGATTTTTTGTTTGTTTGTTTGCAACAACATACATTTTGCTGCCTGAGGCAAGGAAGGTCCTGAGTGTCAGCTGAGCACAGGTCTTAAACACCGAGAAAGTAGGATGATGAGTTTAAATGAACCTAGGTGGGATTTGATGGATGTCAGAGAGGCTTCTCAGAAGCTGCCAAACTGCTCAAACTAGGGAGAGGCCTGCACCAATTGGAAGCATCCTTTTCCTGTATCAGTAAGGAACTAGCAAGCAAGGAAAACATATTTATCCCTCCCTATCCACTGGCTGCCTCTGTAATGTGTGGCAATGTACTGTTAAGTTGTGTGGCACCGACAAAGCTAAAGTACACAGCTGATTGTTTTTCTAGCTTCTTTTAATCAATTCTTAGAACCTTGTAGAAAAGGAAACTGCCATTTAAAATACATGGCAGCTTGCAAGAAAAAATGTGCTGCCGCATTTTAATTAAGAAACGATAGACTAGATTATATGATGACACAAGAAAAGATGGACCTTGAAGTAATGAAACAGTGTTAAGAAAATGGGCCAGAATAGAAATGATAGCAAATTACTAGTTTAAGGTGAATTATTGATATTCTGTGACCTCTGTGAATTCCACGTTGCAGTTCAATTTGTAATGGTCACATGGTTTACTTGATTCTCCCCTCCTGGTTCCAGAAGGCATAGCAACATGCTCTGTGAGCAGAAAATTCTCCTGCTGACTGGTTCATAGACTCTCCACTTGAAGTGCTGAACTTACAATCTGGTTCTAGCAAAGAACTGCTGACTGGCAGCTGGCGTGTGTATAACTATTGGCTCGAATACTTTAAGACTTGACTCTTAGAAATAAATACAGTGAGATCAGGGATCTCGGAGTTGGCTGCACAGGACACAGCCTATCTCTATGCACACACTCTTTCTGTGACAGTTCAGTTTTCTTCAGTTGTATATGTTGAATAGGCGCTTTTCTTAGGTTTTTACAGTTCTGATCACAGATCCCATCAATTGGAGAACACAGGCTCATTCATTTTTCATTTTAACTTTTCTTGGGGTATGACTATCAGGAGAAAGAAGGAAGAATGAAAGGGCATACACAGAGAATAATTCATGAAGTGACCAGATGTTGCCTCATGGATAAAAAGAGGAAGCTTGGCAAAAGACATACACGGTGAGAGACACTGGAGCTTCGAGGCTTCGAGACTCCATGCACTCATTCATGCACTCATTCATTCACTCACTCATTCATACATGCATTCAAATACTGAATCCTATTTTACCAAAGGAAAATTATTTCTTGCTTAAAACTCAACCATAAAATTAGCATCAGAGCTGACTATGTTAGTCATGATAGAGTAGGTTATTAGAAAAGAAAGAAATTTTATTCTAAATGTGTTAACTGAAATACATTTAAAAAAAACAAGGCCTCTTCTGAAAAATGAAACTATCTTTTCTTCCACATTCTAATTTTTAATTCTCTGCTCTTGACTTGAGGACACAAGTACTTGAATTTCTTGACATTGAAAATGAAAACTCCTATTTTTCATAAGATCCTTTTTCCATCACTTTCAATTCTGAAGCATAATGCACCCTGGAATTATGTTTCATGGACTATGTGGGGCATGTTACAGATATTTTATATAACAACACACTTTTTTGAATTTCAAGCCCATATAAATATGCTTAAGGCTCTGAGAAGTCCTATAAGAAAAGGACTTTAAATCTGTATCCACAAAATCGTTTAACTATGAACATATTTTTTTAAATGTAGTACAATTAAGGGATTAATAAGTACAAATTGACAGTTACAAAACAGTCATGGGGATGTGAAGAACAGCATGGGGAATATAGTCAATAATATTGTAATAACTATGTACGGAGCCAGGTGGGTACTTGAATTATCGGGAGGAATGCTTCATAAATTATATAAATGTCTAACCATTATGCTGTACACCTGAAACTAATATAAAATAATACTGAATGTCAACTGTAATTGAAAAAATATAATACAATTATATTTCTCCAAAATACATGTTCTAAAAGATATGATTTGGGGCATGCCATTAGAGTGCAAAGAAAACGGACTGACACTCAGAAGGCCAACATTCGATTTTTGGTTTTCCTGCTAAAGTGTACCCTTATGGACTTTAAAGATTACACGTGTGCATGTATGAAGGAAGGGGGCTGGGGAAGGAGAGAGGAATGGTGGAAGAGAGAGATAGAGACTGAGGTAGAGACTGATTTTGCCATAAGTCTTAAATAATTTAATCTCTAAATACTTGTTATTTTATATGTCATGGTAAAAGTAATGCTGTATATCAGGAAAAGAAAAGAAAATCGCACTTGAATATCTACTATGTATCACTCGCTTTTAAAGAGTACATTGTTTATGTTATTTCATAAAGTTACAGGAATAATTATTACAAAAAGCATCATTTTAAAGTCATTTCCTCCAAAAATGCTGTGTCTATACAATTTAAACAACATATATTTTTCAGAAATAACATTTGCCATTTGAAATAGCCATTTCAAAATCTGGAACGTAAAACTGAAGACACTAAGATTACTTTCTGAGGATGATGTTGAAAACATACCTGTATGAGTATAATTTAGTTGGAATACAATAACATGTTATTAAAATTCACTCTCCACTGTCTACACTCTTCCACACAAAGACTCAAGCAAAGGTGAGTCTAACATCAGTATCAACATATAGATCCTACGAGCGATGTCTTTTTTATCTTAATTGGGCGACTCCTTGTTCAATGAGTTCAAAAATAAGTACGACATTCAAATTAGTAATAATTTAATAAATTTTACCCTTTGTTTTCATTTTTTTTTAATTTAGACTCTATGGTGACAGTGCTAATGATCGTTTATAAGTGAGCAAAGCAGGGGGGGAAAAGAAGAGCAAGAAACTTTCCTATTATGTACAAGGTAATGAAGTATCGAATGGAACATCTACCACAGCGCCGGGTTCATGGGCTCCATACATGTCCCCTGACCCAATTAATATGAAAGTATTGTAATTACAGGATATCTGCTCCCATCCCCATCAATTATCTTCATCATTCTTTACTAAACTCTTACAAGAGCATTTAGTTCTCGTAAGAAACCTTAGAAATATTGCTACCCCTATTTTACGTTTGAACAAGCTGAAGTTTCAGAGAGAATTGTCAGTGGCCAGAGGTCACACACCTCACTGCCTGGGACTCAAACTCAAGTCATTTAATTCTGAGGCTCATGCTCTAATTACTGCATAATTCTACAACACATTAAACCAAGTTCTCATATGTGTCTTAAAGTTGATGGGGTCATAGAGGAACAGAGGGCTGACACTTAAAGGCCAGTCCAAATAAATTCCTCAGTTATGTTTTCTCAGCCTTGGCACTATTGACAATTTGGTATAAACAATACTTAATAGTGAGGAACAGCTCTGTGCATTGTAGGATGCTTAACAACATCTCTGGTTTCTACCAACTAGATTTCTTTGGTGTCCATCTCTTCCCCCATCAAGGTGCAACAATGAAAAAATGGTCTCTAAGACATGGCCAACTGTTTCCTGGGGGGCAAAATCACCCCAGGCTGAGAAGCTCTGTTCTAGAAGACTAATGCTTTTACCATGACCAACTGAATAATTAACCCTGCAAGAGTCCCAATATTTATCACAGGCCTTCTGGGGCTTGGACCTTCCTGGTTCTCTCCTACCAGTGAACTGGCTCCCTTAAAGGCTCACTGAACAACATGGTCCCTGCTTAATGGTGATCCACTTATGTACCTGTCCTGACTGCTGCAGGGGGTCACTCCTATATAGGACCATGGCTAACAAGACAGCATTTTCTGTGTCTTCCTGTCTAGAAAACTTGCTCCATGGCCCTCAACTCATGTGTAAGATATCCAGGAAGGAAAGACATGAAGAAGAGAAAGAAGATAACTATGTCTAATACCTTTAGACAAAACTTATTTAATGAATAGTACTAGAGCTCCTTCCCCAGGTTGTCATGTCAGTTTACTAATCTCTCTTCCCTATGTCCATTAAAATCAGCCCAAGAGATTCCAGTCTACCTGCCTCTGCTCTAAAATTAGGTAAGAAAATATAAACCTGATGTCAAGCATCCCAGATAGTTTGGTATTTGCTGACTTCAGCAGAAAATGTGCTCGATATAAAAATGAAATGATGACTTTTTTTTTCTGAAGTAGCAATGCTAAACCACTCTACTTGCACTACCTGCAGTCTTAAAAACAGATTGAGTTTCGTGCTTTTATTCTGTCCTTCGCCCCATGCATCATTGACACTAGATCCTATAACCATAATTCAACTGACAAGGTTTTGATGATTTACAAGGCGAGAGTGAATTCAGCTTAGCTCTCCCCATGTGGCTAGGTACAGCTATGCTTTAGAAACTATGAATAGTAGACTTGCATTTGTGTCATGTCACCTGTGATAGTCCAAGTCTAGAATAAAGGGAATCTATTCCAGATATTCTTCTATGAGGGTTGCTGACCTCACCACAGGACTGTGAAATATATATATATAGTCCCCAGTCGGGAGAGTAAAGTGGATGCCTTGGGGTTCAAATCATGATATGCTGCTGAATGAATGTTCAGGTGGGGACACACGCACACACAGCCATAGGTCTCTATCCTGACAGAGCGCACTTACTGAACTATAGAAAACAGAAGTGACTTCCTGGCTTGCCAGGCTTTGGAATTACAACTTGAGATCCACAAATCCTAGAGTACATGATCCAGAATGTATGTTTGAAAAAACAAAAGAAAAAGAAAAAGAATGGGGAAATTGAGGAAAGCTAGTGAAAGCCAGGAATCTTAATCTTAAATTCCTAATTCAATTTAAGACAAGGTACTATATTCAAGGAATGTATTGTTTGATTCACTGAATAAATTAACAGGCACCTTAAGTTTTTTTTTTAAATGATTTAAATTTTTAAATGACTGAAGCAGAGAAAAATAAATTTGCAAAACAATCAAGAGGTACCTAAGCATAAAAAATAGACCTTCCAATTAGTGGTGGAATACAAGGTATATAACAATTATATAAAAGCATCACGCACTTTAAATTTAAACTTATTTTAACAATACAATTCTTAGAATACATTTAACAGGCTTCCCGACTAATGGTCATCTAATCTCTGCTTAAATTCTTCCAGGGATAGAGAGCTTACAATTTAAATGACTCAATGTTCTTCAGCTGACATTGTACTTCCTTTAAGTCATCCTGATATTAATCTTACATCTTTACCCCCACCCCATCCACATACCTCATACTCACTCGCCTTAGTTCTGATCCTCAGATCGAGGCAGGATTAACATACTGCTTCTTTCTTACGTCAGTCATTGAGAACTTGGAGAGAGCCATGTCTCCACTCCCTTCTCTAGGTTAGATTTAATCAGCTGGGTTATGTTCCATGCTTCCTGGTATTAACAGGTTTGTGATCTATAAGCTCTGCCATTTGGGGTTCCCTCAGTTGAACATCCTCAAGCTGCTCCTGCTCTTTTCCATTTTTTTCACTTTTCGTTTTTGTGACCACTGTGTACAGTTAGTCATATAAAGCCACTGAGCATTATAGCATAAATATTTCTTCATTTTTTTAAGATTCAATTTTTGAGAGCAGTTTTAGGTTTACAACAAAACTGAAGAGAAGGTACAGAGGGTTCCCATACGCACCCTGCCCCACACATGCATAGCCTCCTCCACTATCAATATCATTCACCAGAATGGGACATTTCCCCCCTAAGAATTAACTTGCACTGAAATATCATTATTATCCAAAGTTGATACTTTACCTTATGGTTCACACTTATTGTTCTTTCTATAGGTTTGGACAAATGTATAATGATATGTATCCATTATTATAATGTCATACAGTGTTTTTACTGTCCTGATCATCCTCTGTGCTCTGCCTGTTCATCTTCCCATCCCTTCCTGACAGCCACTGATCCTTTTACTGTCTCCATATTTTTGTCTTTTCTAGAATGTCATACAGTTGGAATCATATGGTAGGTACCATTTTAGACTGGTTTCTTTCGCTTAGTAATATGCATCAAACTTCCTTCATGACTTTTATGACTTGATAGCTCAGTGGAATATTATTCCATTGCCTGGATGTACCACAATATATTTATCCATTCATCTACTAACAGATCTCTTGGTTCCTTCCAAGTTCTGGCAGTTATGAAGAAAGCTGCTATAAACATCTGGGTGCATCATGCATGCACATGAGTTTTCTACTTGTTTGGGTACACATCAAGGAGCGCGATAGTTGAATTGTATGTTTAGCTCTGTAAGAAACTGCCAAAACCTCCGCCAAAATGGTCATGCTATTTTGCATTCCTACCAGCGACGCATAAAACAGTTCCTGTTGCTCCACATTCTTGGCAGCATTTGGTGTTGTCAAGGTTCTGAATTTTGACCATTCTAACAGGAGTGCATAGTGGTGTCTCGTTATTTTACTTTTATTTTTGAAGATTTTATTTATTTATTTTTAGAGATGGGGAAGGGATGGAGAAAGAAAGGGAGGGAAATTGGTGGCCTCTCACACACCCAACAGGGGACCCAGCACCTGGCCTGCAACCCGGGCATGTGCCCTGACCGGGAATTGAACCGACAACCTTTTGGTTCACAGGCCATCACTCAGTCCACTGAGCCACACCAGCCAGGGCTCATTGTTGTTTTAATCTGCATCTTTTCATATGCTTATTTGCTATCTCTATCTGCTTCAGTGAAGTAACTGTTAAGGTTTCTGGCCCAGTTTAAAAATTGGGTTGTTTGTTTTCTTATTGTAGAGTTTTCAAAGATATTGTATTTAAGAATAAAAATGCTTTATCAGATGTGGTTTTTGCAAATATTTTATCCCAGTCTGTGGCTTTTCTTCTAATTCTCTTGATAATACTTTTTGCAGAGCAGAAGATTTTAATTTTAATAAAGACCAGCTTATTAATTACTTCATTTGCATATTGTTTCTTTGGTGTAAAAGGACATTGCCATACTGAAGGTTTTTTCCTATGTTACTCTCTAGAAGTTTTATAGTTTGTACTTCACATTTAGATCTATGATCCATTTTAGGCTGTGTGGCACTATGGATAGCTCATTGGACTTCTAGATCTATGATCCATTTTGAATTAATTTCTTGTATAAAGTGTAAGGTCTGTGTACAGATTCATTATTCATTATTATTCATTATTCAATTATTCCATTGAATCTAGTAGTTCCAGAACCATTTGTTGATGGGTTAATTTTGTCCCATTGTATGGTTTTTGCTCCTTAGTCAAAAATCAGCTGCCTTTATTTATGTGTATCTATTTCTGGGTTCTCCATTATGTTCCACTGATGTCCCCAAATGTCTATTATTTTGCCACTATTGCACTGTCTCAATTACTGTAGCTTACCACAGCAAATCTCGGAGATGGGCAGTGTCCATTCTCCATATCTGTTCTCCTTCAATAGTGTGTTGACTATCCTGGTTTTTCCTTTTTTTTTTGCTTCTCAACATAAATTTTAGAATCACTTTATTGACATCCATAAAATAGCTTGCTAGATTTTTTTTGTGTGTTTTTTAAAACATTTTCATAGTGTAGAAAATATTCTCAAATTACATAATTAATAGTTGTCATAAAGAAATATGGTTCTGAAAAGAAGTCAAGAAGCTTTACAAAAATAAATATCCTCTAATCATTCCTTTATGAAAAAGATATTCGTGATATAAATGCTTAATTGGAAAAAATAATACATCTCATCGCTGCCGTTTATAAGATATGTGAAGACTGGGTCTCTTAGAGCTCCCGTAAGGCCCACAAGGCCTTCCATAAGACCTTAATGAGAAAACTACATCACTGGACCTGAATCTGCTGTTTCTGAGTATCAACATAAAACCCTGCCACTTAGCTCAGAGTTAAAATGCTTTGGGAAACAATCCACAGTAGCAAGATTTGAAAAAAAAAAAGTATAATAAATAAGAATGCTATATTACTAATTTTCATTGAGAAATATGTCTGCCAAGTAAAGCAAAACATGTATACTAGATCTGGTTGGCACACTCTCTCCTATAGAAAACACCATAGAAGAAGGGTAATTGAACTTACAAGTTCACTTGATGTGCATGATGTTAGGGTAAAGCCAAAATGAAACATGATCAGTGTAGCTAGCAACACCAATTACAGAAGTTGTATCAAATATTCTGAACTGATGTCAATGGAGACATGGACTTTACAGTATCTGTGATATTCAAGATATTGCGAGGGGGAAAAACAAGTCTGTTTATACGCAAATGTTTATTTTTGGAAACTGGGAAGGCAATAATTTTATCAGGTTCTCAAGAAGTTCCACAATACAAACAATGTTAAGCATTAAGTAATATGCCATGCCAATTGAACAGGAAATCTTATGTCATCTGTAAGAAATTTCTTTTCTTTAAATTACATTCAGACATACATATTTTTCATTTTCACTTGCTTCGTTCTAGGTTTCATACAGACCACGCTTTCTGTGAATATATTCTTTATGCAATTTCTTAATGTATAACTTTCTTTATGTTAAAAACTTCTGCCCATAAAAATGTGACACAAATCACACAGTTTGGAGTCTGTTTCCCTAGTTTCTTAGTCACATATATAAGATCCTTTTCTGAGGAATGGGTGCATCTAGGATCAGTGAAGGTCGTCTATTGACTATCCTCATGTTCTAGAGGCCTCAAGGGGAAGCTCCTGAGTATGTGCTCTCAACACTATCACTGTTGGAGATGGGACACGTCCAAGGGCATATCTACTGATGTTGGAGGTATAATCCTTTGCAAAGAATAGCAGATTTGGATTCGTTGCCTTTCACCTTTACACATCACTTTTGGTAACTTGTAATCCTAGAAATCTGACAAAGCTATACAACCACCATAAAAGTAGGACTCTCTTTACACCCAACTTAGCCTCATGGGTGTGTTTTCCATTACTCTCTCAGATATTCAGATGGCACCACTACCTTCCATGTGTTATTTTGCTTAATAGCCTCTATCTCTGTGGAATACAGAAGCAGAAAAGTACCAAAAGAAAGAAGAGGAAAATAAAACAAACTGCCAAGGAAAAATAACCAAAAACTCATCACAGAGAGAAAGAAAAAATCGAGGTCTCCACAGATGAGTGCTTTTAATTAGAAAGAGGGCTGAATGGCAAAGAGCTTATGCTAATAAGCAGCCTCTTTTAATCAGCTTATTAAAAGAAACATTTTTAACAGCCAAAAGAGTTTCAAAAATGGTAATTATTACAAAAGCATTAGCGGGTTGATGGTGGGGGAAGAAAAAGGCTGGCCAAGAACTGAAATGCAAAAGCTTTTGGGCCTCTCCAGGCAGGCGCAGGGATCCCGAGAAGCGAGGCGGGGTTGGGGGAGGGGGGCATCTGTGTCAGCTTCATCTCTTTCTTCTGTAAAAGACCGTATTCTTTCCTGGGTCTTCTGGTTTCCCAAGTTCCCTCTTTCTGTTAGATTTTTTTTTTCCTCTCTGCTGCCCCATTATCATTTCTAACATGTTTTTCCAAATACTTTTTCTTCTTGCTTTTTTTTTTCCTGTCAGGCTTTGTTTCCACTTTCCCATGTATAAATATGTTTTCCTTGTATACTGATCTTTGTGCCCAAATATGCTCAACCTATGTAACTCATTCTTTTAATCCTCACCCAGGGATATGTTTATTGATTTTAGAGAGAGATGGGGAGGGGACAGATAGAGAGAGAGAGGCAGACAGACAGACGGACAAACATCAATGTGAGAGAAAAGCAATCGGTTGCCTCCCGTATACAATCAAATGGGGATTGAACCTGCAACCTAAGCTATGTGCGCTGACTGGGAATCAAACCTGCAACTTTTTGGTGTACAGGATGACACTTCTACAAACTGAGCCACCTGGCCAGGGCTTTGACTTAAATTTTAATATTAAAAAATCTGTTAAGATTTGGCTTCTAAGAAATATTTTCAGCACTTTCACTCTGTTTTGTATCATAGAGAAAAACCTCCAAAGAGTTATTAAATTCTATTCTAATATGAATTAAAACACCAGGATATCTTACTCTGAATTAAGCTTCCAATCGTATTGTGTTAGTCAATCTATAAGCAGAAACCACAGTCCTCTATGAGTATTTAACAAGAAGAGGAAATTAATGTAGGGGCTTGACAGACAGATGGCAGAAGAGGATGAGAAGTCAACCAGGGAACACTAAGGCTATAGAGTGATGAGCAACCAAAAAGCTACTTGCTCCCTGCAGTTGTAGAGACAGGGGAGATGGGATCACTTAAACCTGGGAGCAGTGACTAGAGCTTTATAGGCCTGTCCTGGGGATCTGGAGTCACACATAAAATTCAAGTGCTGTCCAAGACACCAACTGGAGCAAAGAAAGGGAAATACACTAACTGTTCCCTTCCTCTTGACCTCCAGTTTCCCACCATGCCTTCTGCTGTCTGAGCCCAGCAAGAAGCCAGCTTTGCAGGGGAGCCTTGGAAGCACAGCCAGGGGAGCTCAGACTCCTGCTCCAAAAAGGGGGTGCAGAGCAGTGGGAGGCATGAATCTGAAGAGCCTCCATCCTTGGGCCAGCTTACTCCAGCTCTTGGGAATAGGAAGGAAATTGATTATTCTATTCTTCAATTTTTATCTCCAATATGGTAGCAAATAGTCAATGCCTGCATTGACAACAGAATTCAAATATTTTAAGAGACCCAAAACCTGAAATATTTGGAAGTTTCTAAGTTCTCAAGGTCTTAATTACTCAATGCACACTTTACCTTTGAACTTAGATATCTTGAAACAGGAAGGGCTCAAAAACTCATACGCTCATTGACATAATTTTCCCACTGTATCCATACATACAGTTTGGGGAACATTAGGGCTAGGAGAAGATAAGATATCTGTACAGCTGCAAATTTCATTTATTTCACAAATCATATGCTGCTACAAAAATAAATGTGTGTAGGAATATGGTAAAAAGATAGGAAGAAGTTGATAAAAATAAAATTTATGACATGTATTTTTTATTTAAAGGCCAGACTTAATCTATTATAAGTTATCTGCAGACTCACAATTATGAAATAAGCATTTCTAAATTATAAATCTGGTGAATGGCAGAAAAAGCAGAACAGGGTCCTCTGATTTCAGTGGAACACTATGTTGCTTGGCAAATCTTTTATTTGTCCCCAGGAAGTTCTCTTGTGCAACCCTATGGTAGATTTCGTAAACTTTTACCACTCTGCTTTAAAGTCCAGATGTTAAATACATTCAGAATAAACTTCTCAAGGTGAGATCTTCCTCGGTTTCTCTTCCAACTACTTTAACACTTACAGGTTTATTCGTCTTAACTCCTTTCACAAAAAATCACTCTGTCCCTTCTCCCTGGAGTCCTATATATATTACCCTGGGACTTAGTAGGTTCCTATCCTCTCGACAACTCTGGCTATTATCCGTTAGGTTCTACTTTGTTTCTCTACCACAATCATCAATTCGGTTTTCCTCTATGATGTGGTTATTCCCAAATTTATGCACATGGATCTAATCTCTTATCATGTAGCCAGATATATTTCCCACTCCCTACCAGGCAAATCCATGTCCGTACACCTAACATGTCCTTGTTGAAGTCACGTGCCCTTCCGAACATACTCTGCTTCCTTTGTTCTCATCTATTTAAACTCCAAAACAGAAATCCAATCCTATGCCTGGCATACTCCTCCTCCTCATCTTTGTGTGTCTTGATCTTCCTGGTGTTCTCATCTTTGCCTCAGTGAGACTTGCCTAATCACAGCAACTGAGAACAGCAGCCCTGTTGCTCTGACACAGCATCCTGTGTCAACGATATAGACCATTACCACCTTTGGAAACTGTTAGTCATTTGTTTATTCATGTACTATCTATCCCCTCCCCATTAGAAAATAAACTTCAAGAAAACAAGGATTCAGTCTTATTTAATGCTGACACATAATAGGTAGTCAATAAATATTTATTAAATGAATAAACAATGATTTCCTGGTTGCATTAGACATTGAATCAGGAACCAAATCCCACTGATCCTACCTCAGAACTATTTCCCCCTGCTTCTTTTAGTTAAGGTCCTTAGACTTATTTTTCCTGGACTATTTCTAATGCTCTAAGCCTCCTGTCTCTCTCCTGGCAAAACAACTTTTAAATTACTGCCAAAATCCTAACTATTACAAAACAAATGACATGCTCATGATACTTAGTTTTGCACATAAAAATCTCTATTATTTTCTTATTTCTTAAAAGGCAAAATCCAAATATACAGGATTACAAAGTCTTCAAAATCTGGTCCATATTTTCCTCTTAGCTTTGAATTCCTACCATCTTTATCTACGCCCTGCATTCAAGTCATAAAAAATTTTTCTTTTTTCTCCAAATATGTCAGACCTTTTCATGAACTTTCATTCTAGTATATGCTGTTATCTCTACATAAAGTGTTTCTCCTTTCTTCACTGGAAATTTATAATGATTCTTCTAAAACTCAAACCCAATATAATGTCTTTTGTGAAATTTTCTCCAAATCTTTTTAGCAAATTTGGTTCTATCCCCTGTGTTTTATTTTAGCACTTGCTACTTCTCACTACATATATATGGAGGCAATATGTCTCCTCTGGACTGTCAATTTCTGTAGGGCATATTTCCTCACTATCACTGCATCTCTATAACCTAGCACTTGCCTGCAACAGTTTGTTGAGTGAATGAATACATGTAAATGTCAATTCAAATATGACAGACTATAGCCATTTTCTTGGGAGTTGTCTCTTTTCTCAAAGAAAAACCAAAATTGAGGCACAGAACGACTGATTCTAAAGGAAGAGAGGGGGAATAAAGGGAAGAAAAAGTGGAGTGTACTTCCGAAATGAAATGCATACTGAATTCTGCAGCTATTTCATTGTGTTCTCTCTCCTTTCACTCTATGGTTCTTTAAACAAAATAAAACAAAACAAAATGAAAACAAACAGACAAAAAAAAAAAACCATACAAACAGGCTGAAAGGTAGGTGTCCTGCATTATTATTTCTTTATAAACATCCAGTCCAAACTCTTCACTTTCCCGAGAAGAAAAAAGTAGGTTTGACTTGCTGAAAATCACCCAGTTAATAAGCAGTAGAATCTTAATGCAAGTTTTCTGAAACAAAGATAAATGACCCCTTCATCACATCATACGTTTTTTTTCAGACATTTGTTAGCTCCCAGAGTTTAAAACACATTCTTATTCTTTTTACCATCATTTTGATTTCTATTTTTTTCAAATACACTGTACATGCTTAAATGTATATTTCTGATATATCACTGCCCTAGTACATTTATGGAACTACATAAGAAGATAAATACAAAAAACCCACAAAATTTTGCTTGATACAAAATGTTATGAGTACAACCATATTTTATGCACACCGTGAAAGCTTATGAAACTTACATGCATGTAATTTAAAATCTCCATATTTTTATGCAAAAGCACCTTATTTTCATTGTTATGTTTTGATGTGAATGACTATAGCGGGCAAATGCCAGTATTCGCAGCCCTAGTCCTAGTTTGTCTGAGAAAATTATGCCAGGCGTGCGGTGCCATCTGCTCCTGTAGTGATGCCATCCTTCCATTTTTCAGCATGGTGATAAACAACCCAACTGCACGTCATTCTCTCAGCTCCACTAGCACTTCAGGGCAGGAGAGGGGAGAGGATGTGGCCCCCCTATGTCACATCCAAAGTGACGCATTATGGCAGGGCAGAGGAAGGAAGGGTCATAAGTGGGCACCTGAGCCATGAGTGGGAAGGCAGGCCTAGAAATATTAAAACAGCCACAGGACGGAAAGATTCTTTCTCATTTTGCAACTCTTCTGGTGGCGATAGGGCAGAAGAGGGTGGAGGAGGGATCGGGTGATGTTCATTTCAGCCCATTTTAAAGTCAACAAGCCTCCTCTCGACTTTTTCAACCTCAGCTTTATTTTTATTTTCTGGTGACTGTGGTCATGTTCTCACTAATAAAGAAATGTTCAGGAAATGGGTATGTATTAGGAAAGAAGGTGATAAAAATCATATAGAACAGTGCAGTATTAACAATTCATGTAGGGCTTACATGTCATTTTCAGTTAAGACATAGAAATGAGGTCACAGAACTCTAATCTTGACTAGTGACGTAAAAGCTGAGAGAATTATAAGTCTGAGGGTGAGTATTAGCTAATATTTAAATGCTTCCATAATTTCCCTACTTTTCTAGTGAGCTGGTTTCTGTTTATTCACAGTCAGTGATAGGAAACTCATTACCTTTTTCTATCAGACCATGACCTTTACATGTATATTCTGGACTTGCCAGATCTTTTTTGGTATGTATGTCACAGGCTCTTGGTTTGTGAATAAAGCAAATTGTCATAATGCATCAGTGTTATCCCCTAGGACACCAATTAATAGGTTGAAGAAATACTTAAGAAAGTTAACATGTCAAGTTACATTTTGTTGATATGAGAATGAAAATCCTACAAATGTGACATAGAAGTATAAAATTATAGAGATAATTGGAAATATTTTTGGAGAAATTATAGGAACAAAGTGCTTAATAACGTTGCAAAAAGGAAGAAGTTCTGGGAAGAAGTTATGAATGCGCTCAGGGTTAGTGCGTCTGTGAGTAGAAGCAGGAAAGACTACCAAGCTGAGTTTTAGCCTGGAAGCAAGTATGGAATCTAGAAAGAAGAGACTCTAGTAACTAAGGACTCTCTCTAATCTTTGACTACTTAAAGTACCGGTGAATTATGTAAACATAAAGCAACAAAAGTCAGCAAATGGGAATCATTCTCAGGGCAGCTTGACTCATCTCAAAGAGTTTAATGTGATTTACTTATTCTTCCTAAATTATAGTGAAATGGCATGTGTGTATTCTAGGGGCCTACGGAGCATGAAGGGTTTGAAACTGGACAGTATAGTAGAGAAATCACAGGAGAATGACAAAAAGATGGTGACCTGGGAGGACATACTCTTTGAAAGTGACACTATTAATCACTGAGTAGTAACAGTGACCAAACTCTGTGTCAGGTAATGGACTAGATTCTAGAGATACAAAGATAAAAGAGACAGATGCCCTACCTCTAGAAGCTCAAAGATAGAAGGAGAGATTATTGCACACCCAACTAATTAACATGGGAGCAGGAAGGAGGGCTCACCTTTTGAAGAAAGTTAGAAATGCCTTCAGATTTTATTCTACAGGGCCAGGAAGAATGGGTGGGATTTTTACTGCTAGAAATGGAGAAAAGGGCATTCTAATCAAATATCGCATTCGGACAAGAACTCTGGGGCATGATAAGCTACTTAGCCCATGTCCTCCATTCTGTAAACAGTAGTTGGACTTGTCAACAACTCAGGCAAATGAGACAGCGCTGTCTCCTATATCACGGCCAACCTGCTCAGTTTTCAGGCCAACCACTTTGGACCTTCCTGGCCACTAGCTCCCCTCTGCCCTGCCTTGTCCCTACCTCTTCGGGGTTTCATGAGCAAGAAGTTAGGCTAAAGATCCCTGCATTTGTATGTAGACATTAGTACACCCGTATGTCTGTATAGACTTATGTTTGTAAGGCTAGTGTTTGCTCTTCAGGCTGACACAGTTCTCATTGGAGGAGTACTTAAAAATAAACTAATGTTTAATAGCACTTTTAATACTGACAGAGTCAGGGGACATGTTGATCTAAGGTATGTCCAGACAATATCCCTTCATTTCAGGATTAATAAGTCATCTAGTCCCTTTAGCTGATATTATTTTGCCTTGGTGCCTGGATAACAAGGTAGTTTTCTGCCTAATACTGGGGGTTCTCAGGTGTTTCATCTAGTTCTAGATAAAATTAGTAAAAGATCCTTTAATATCTATTCTTCTGGGTACTGCATCCCCAGGAGAGACTCAGAATATATTGCCCTACAAAGCCCCTGTAGATCAATCACACTTCATCAAAATTATGGGCCAGTACTACTCTTTAGCATAATTTTTATTGTTATTTATTATTACTATAGTTTTACCAACAACAATATCATACTTTTAACAATCCCTGCCATTAAAACGATCATTTGTAATTTACAAAGTGCTTCCAGGTGCATTATCTCATTTTAGTTCCCCATAAACTCTAAGATAAACATCAATTTGAAACCCATCTTATTAACAAGGAGCCTGAGATCCAGAGAAATCACAGACTATCCCAGGATCACTCAGCTGTTTGATAGCACTGCCACAGAAAAACCCAGATCTGCTTCCAAACTCTATGCCTCTTGCTGCCTCCAAATGCTGACTTATGCCATACAGAATCAAATTCAATAAAATAAATAAAATAGGATGCTTGACAATGAAAGCATGCTGTATCCCCCCGCCCCCACATCTTAGTATCATATATTATTTTCCCTATGAATACTTGTTTTAACTGAGGTGAAATATGTGTTGTCTGAAACATTATGTCAAATACAGAGTACCAGGAGCTCCTGGGACATGCTACCCAATGTAAAAGAATGCACTCTACTATTGACTGTACAGTTGGTAACACGTCCCCTGTTAAAGAGCCTCTTCCTCCTTCATCTTCACTTCCATTTGTTTTGAAGTCATCCTTCCCCAGAAAATACCCAAAAAAGGAATTATATCTGTGCAGGAATTAACCATAAAGTATTACCAACAGCTTTCAGCCTTCTTCAGATGCTCAAATTTGTGATGAAATAAATAAATAAATAAATAAATAAATAAATAAATAAATAAACAAACCTATGTGAGAAAAGGGAAAAGAGAAAGTAAACTCATTGCTGTCCATGTGTTTATATTAGAGGGGGGACAAAATTCTCAAGCAGAGAATAAATAACCAGCTCATTTGTTAGGTTTGGTTCCTTCAAAAGACAGAAAATTAACTGTCCATGTGCCTACCTTCATCTCGTTGGAATAAGCTCAGACCCATCCTTGCCAAGACACGGGGTCCCGTTGGGAAGACATGCGTCCCCAGGCCAACGGTTTCCCTTTTTACAAAATGTATCCCTGTCATTTAAACAGATCGGCTGAAACTATAAAATGGTGAGACAAATTATTAATTATGGTTGAAAAATCTGACTTGAGCATCAATTTAACCTATTATTTCTTTCATGAAATCATTCAAATTTCATAAACTCTAGAATCTAAAATTAGTAATTCAGCCACAAAGTTTGGTGTTAATTTTTTGAGGAGGGCGTTGCTAGTACACAAAGGTAGAGATGGGACAGAGGCGGCAAACACTTCAATATCCAGAAAACCCTTCTAACAGGAATCAGTTATGGGGGCCAGGGCCACCCAGTAGATGCTTTGCTTATAAAGTTAATCATAGTGAAAGCGGGTGGATTCATTAGCATAGGAGAGGTCACAAATACAGATACAAGCAGGTAAGATAAGACAGTTCAAGTCCGGTGGGTCCCTCCTTTTATCTCAAGACTGTAGAGAGCACCTCCCTTAAAGGAACTGCTAGGCGAGGCACAATGTTCAGGCAAGAATAGATAGCCCTTCCCCAGGAGGGAGTCCTATAAGGGGTAGCAGCCCAGGCTGAATGACATCTGAAAACAAATTCCAGCGCTAAGATTCCATAAAAGATTTCATTTTGCAAATACTTTAATTTCATCTTATGAAAGTCTTACTTTTTTAGACATACCAAAAATCAGTGCTTATCACTTAAATCATATTGTACCTTTAAATGTAAATGGTTAGTAAAATGGTACTGCATTATTCGTTAAGCCCTAAGTCCTCAAAGCTGAAAAACTCATTTTGCCTCTCATACATTTGACCAATAGTGACAAATCAGCAGCAGTAGGCAGCCCAAGAGGCCAATGTTTATTAAATGTCTCACTCAACCCCAAACCTCATGAATTGTTTAACATACAAGAGAGACAAAAAGCCAGTGTTTTTCCTTGTGTCAGCTCTCATTAGAAGAGTCTCTGCTTCTCTTGCTGCTGCCTAGGGACATTAACATTCATTGTCCTTAAACACAGGGGGGCTCCGGGGGCCCCTGTAGAATACAGCCAGTCCGGTGCCAAGTGTCTACAAAAGCACACCCAATCTACAAGCACAAAGAGGCCATGGAAGGGCCACACGGATGGCACATAGTTAGGAAGGCAGGGCAGTTGGCGGTGTGCGAGGCCACCAGCGGGGACAATTCAGATGTGCTAGAGAAAGAACCCAGTAATCTGACACCAAGAAGAAACCCTCATGAATCAACCCAGACAAAATGAGACTTTTCAAGTCATCCACTTAAAGTTAGCCTTAAGGGAATTGGCTTAAGTAGCCTATGACCTAGAGATAAAAACTCTTATCCAGCCTTTTCAGTAGTGACAGAATTTCATCATTGTTGCTTCCCCCACCCTGCCCCACCCCATGCTGCTTCCCTCAATAGCCGGTGGGCTAAAATCTGAAGGCCCACGGCAGGGTGGTAGGTGGCTCACTTGGAAAATCTCTAGAGGCACTTGTAATCATGAGTCCCTGTGCTTCTAAGTAGGTAAATATTTTAAAAAATAACTTGAAATTTTCTCTAGAAAATATTTTAGCATTATGAATGTGAATAATTCAAGGAAAATTTCACTGCAGTAAATGTCTGCTTAATGGGCATTCAACTCTACCGTTTCTGTAATTACTGTGGTTTCAGTCATCCCCACAAATGTCTCCATGAAGTTAACCTTAAGAGATTTTTTTCCTGCTTTATAACAGCCTCCAGGAAGACGCAGCCTTTGACACCCAGCCTTTAGGGGTGGAGGGATGCCTCCAGTGACCTGGAGACTTAAGTCCTGGTCAACAGAGACAGAGGCCTATTTGGTCTACAATGCCCTGACTGCATTAAAAAGGACACCCTACGTATTAAATAAGTCTATTCCTTTCTAGGGTTTTTGAGCAATAGTATCTTGAGCTACAGCGGCAGTCCCAGAGCCGGTCCAGGCTTGGAGAGTGATCAGAGCCATGGGGCACCGCCCACGGCCACACCCTTTCCCTCCTCTTTCTTCCTCGAGGGAGAGCTGGGAATGTTGGAGTCTAAGAAATAGATACATTTTGCAAATTGAATAAATATAGAAATAAAATGCCCTGTATGTGTGGACCAGCCATATAACATGATTTGCAGTAATCAGAGGTCATCCATGGAAACAGAGAAAATGGAAGTGGTATTCTATTAGTGACGCCCAATCCCCGAACAAGGAGGCTGCTGTTGTAGTTGAAAACATCAGCTAAACTCCCTGGAGAAACACATTTTTCTAAAACGTTGCATATATGTGATACATATGACATGTTTTATTATGTTTTTGTTACTATTATCTGTCTGTTACCTTTTACATATCATTGCAGATGATAATTCCCAGCCATCTGAAAGAAAACCTCAGAGGCAAGGGGGAAATGGAGCCCAGCATAAACTCCAGGGCTGTGAACCTTAATAATTCTCTCTTGCTTACTCACAGAGCTGAAGCTGGCCTAAAGGAGGACCTGCACTGCTTCCTTTTGCAAAGATAAACATTTTTCATTTCTTGTTTTACGTCGGACATGGGCTGCTGTGTTGTGCTTTATTAAACTCGGAAGTTTGAAAGTAGCAAGAAAAAAATAAAAGCAACGGAGTTTGAGATTTAAGAGTAGAGGGCAATGCTAGGAAAGCTGAGTGGAGAGGTGTGAGGCAAACTGCTGGGAGGGTCAGGGAGGGAGCTCTCCTTCCTCGAGAGAGCCTGGCAAGGTTGTTCTCCTTCCCTAATCATCATAACATTTTATGAAGTGCATATTCCTTTTCAGACCATCTAGCTCTTCCCAATTTAAATATCATGTGCTTCTTTCACATTACTTTCATTACCTAAACTTTCATGATGGTTCTCCATTCTCTAAAGTCCAGTAACACTGACTGCACATCTTTCATGGGGGATATTTAATATGATAACCTGCAGGGTAGTTTCTATTTTAATATATCCTGAATATACATGAAATATTCCCTATAGTCAGGGGCCATAATATATCCCTTAGGATCCCAAAACCCTCTACTATCCAACACAGAGAGAGGAGGTTAACAATTATCTACTGATGGTAAAAGTTTCCATATCCATTCTATAATCAACAGTCTGTCCGTTAATTAGATCTAGATTTAACAGTTCTTATATTCATTCATGCAACAAATAGATTAATGTAGAACTCCACACACAGTTCTCTACTTGTTTTTCAGAAAAGGACAATGACATAATATGGCCAGAGCAACAACGAGAGAAGGAAACAAACTACTAGAGAGACAACAAGAGAGAGAGAGAGAGAGAGAGAGATTGATTAAGAGAAGGAAGCCCACTATGTCACGGTAAAAACAGTTTATGATTTTGTTGGGACTCAAACGTTAAGCAAGTGCCACTGACTTCACCAGAACTAGAAAAAAGCCAGTCTGTAGCCTTCTGGAAACCTTTGACTATAATCTGTGTAGTGGTTTGACTTACTAGTTTCAGTCTTTCTGGAAGAAGCCAATGGTTGGCACTATTTCCAAGAAATTTCACAGAATTCACAAATCATCCCGTAATATGTTTTTCCACAAGCCTCCCTTGATAAAACTCATTTTGTCAAGGATACACTGTATACCTGGGTGTTTTCTAGTCTCTCGGACTCTCCCTTTCTGTCTCCTTGAAGAGGGTTTCTAAGAGGGTATCTACTCTTCATGTTTCTTCAGAGTGAAGGGGGCTCTTCACCAACTACTTAGGTTGGACATTGGGAAAGCAACTTTCTCTTTGTTCTTTGGTCTTAATGATTGAGTCTTTTTATACAATACTTTTACGTGAAAGTACATTTTCTCTATATTTCCCTCTCATTTTACAGAAGAGCGCTATTCTAGATTCTTACAGTCAAGGCCCTCTTCCTGGTCCACTCGAAGTCATCGGTGGTGGTCTTTCTTTCAGTAACATGCTTCTGTACTGTATGACAAATGAAGAACTGGTATAAAAGCACTGAACAATTGAGAATGCCAGATTCTGGAAGAAAATCTAAAATTGAAACTATATTTCAGCAGGTCAGTTAAAATAACGAAAACTGGCCAGAGAAATGAAAGAGTATGAGAGAGAAAGCGCATGATGCTTTAAATAAGAATTTATCGACAAGTTTGCTACAGGGTAAGACCTTTGGTTAGACAGGTGCAGCGCAGAAGACCGCATGCTAGGGCAGTCTGATTAAGTGCCAAAAGTCTCTTTTCACCAGTTACCTTCAAACATGTATATTTATGGACAGAGAACCATAAAAATTGCATATGGTCTTCTGACCACTTGAGCACTTAACTTTAGAGAAGTGTAAGCCAATTTCATCTTTTTTCTCCTGTTTTTTTAAATACTCCAATAGCACAATATTGCACCTATTGTTACAATTTGCTACTCTTAGTTAAATCCCTGGCGGCCATGCCCTGAGATTCCTAGGACTAGAAGCTGGAGGATATAAGAGGGGGAAGGATTGAGTTTACATGACAATGGGACAAGGTGTTCCTCTAGGAATCCAAATCAGCTTGGGTTTTAGGGAGAAAAGAAAAATGTATGCTTCCAGGAAAAAGAGAAAAAAATTTGTATTTCTAACATAGCCTTGAGGCAAAGCCATCCTTAAGTAGGAGGTGCTGTTTAAGAGGTCTATGTGTTTATTTTACTTATTTTTTAGGACAAACATTGAGTCATAATGAAAATAGTTAGACACCGATGGGTTGTTTATATTGTGAGCATTTTCCTTCTTTCCTGATTTGCCTTTTTCTTGCTGGTCCTTCCCTGTTTATCCAATCTAACGCAATAAAATGCATAATTAATTTCTAAATGCTTCCGTTGAGCGGTGCAATTTGTCAAGTCAAGTTGTTAATAGAATTAAGCTTTTTATCAGCGATTAGCAAAAGAAGGTAAAAAAATTAATTACGGAATGGTATGCCTCCTTGGTTCAAAGCCAGGTTTTGGATTAAATGTTCGATAAAGTCTTCCTGACACGTTATAAAACATTTAACAGACTCTGCTTTCCCGTGGTGCGTTTAAAACCTGTCTCCGTGTAAAGCCAACCAGCAAGGCAGGAGCATTTGGACAGACCTCTGTGCACACCGGGGTGGGAAGAGAGAAAATCACTTTTATAAAATACGGAGAGAAAGGCTGGTTTTCCTCACACTGCTCAGGAGAAGGGACAAGCTATGATCTCACAGGTATTTTCCATCTTTAATTTTTGATAGCGTGATTTGCAGCTTGAGTAAAGTTGAAGAATTATTGGAGGGAGTAAGAGAACAGTGTATGATGGCATGATTAATATATAATATGCCTTCACCTATAATTATATACCACGTACCCAAAAAGTCGAAAGTAAAGAGTTGAAAGGCTACTCAAAGTATCTAACCCTTTCTAAATCTCCAACATAACTAAATCTCCAACATACTTAAATCTCTAACAACAGAAGTGGTTCTCCTGTGATGGGTACCCTTCCCGTCCTTCCTGTGTGTCCTTGTTACCTTGGTTTCCCCTAAAGCGGAAGAATCCAATTCATTTCATCCCTTCATTTTCTTCACTCCAAGTGAGGAGGAAGGAGAGAAAGGACGAATACGAGGGGTCAGACCAAGGCATTGACTGAGTCACTTTTATAACTGGCACAAGTTACTGTTCCTCAGTAGCAGGAAACATGTCCCATTTTATCTTTTGTCAACTGCTGCACTCCGGAGCAGCGGGCGCTTCCCGCCTCTGAGAAAACCATGCTTTGGGCCATCTGCTTCCAAGTCCCATGTTGGGGGCACTTTGGGCAAGGCCCAGGGTGTGGTTTCCACAGGAAAATCGGTGCTCCTCAGGCAAGGAGTATCAGTGCATAGGTCCCAGGTTCTAAATGTAGGATAGGAGGTCAGAAGTTTACCTTTCAGCCTCAGAGTCACATCATGTGCTCTGACCCATTGACAGCAGACAGCCAAGCACTGGTGTTATAGAGGATAACTCTGACAGACTAATAAAACAGGTACACATTTACCCAACCTACGCATATATCCTCCATCCCTTAAAAACCTGGGAGAAGAAAGGGAAAATGTTAAGGCCCAAACATACAACAGGTAAAGTATTCTTCCTCTATCACAGATGCTGCATTAGTCTGGGCTGCTACCACGAAAGCACCACATACTGGTGGCTTAAACAACAGACATTTATTTCACACAATTCTGGAGCTGAGGAGTGTAAGATCAAGGCACTAGAAGAATCGGTGTCTATTGAGAGCCTGCCTTCTCATTCACAGACAGCCATCTTCTTGCTATACCTTTACATGATAGAAGGGGTAAGGGGGCTCTCCAAGGTCTCCTTTATGAGGGCTCCAGTCCCATTCATCCTCATCATATAATCACCTCCCAAAAGTCCCACCTCCTAGTACCATTACTTTGGGCATTAGGATCACAGCATATGAATTTGGGTAATATAAAACAGTCCATCCATAACAAATGCTTACTGTTTTCTTGTTTTCTTAGTACTCTCATTTTTTTTTCTTCCATTAATTCTCTTCCATATTTTCTGCTTTCCAACAGTCTTTGGATAATTTCTTTACTAATCATGTAGGATTCAATTTGTAAGCAAAGAGGAGTACAGTGTAACTATTATATGTAACAAATTTGGATGATATGAAACAATGGTGTTATTGTACTTTCTTGTATAAAATTACAGATTTGTTCTAAATATTTTCTGCCAATTATGAAATAAACAACAAAAAAGAGCATAGAATGAGCTTAAATACCTGGCTGAGGATTACAATGAACAATGTAATTTTTCAGGTTGTTTGAATTTAAGCTCTAGGGACATTTTTACTCTTGCTTATTATTGTAACTTTATCATCTAGAGTTTCTGATACACAGTATTTGATCCAAAATATTAGTTAAATCAATAAATAGTTAAAGTGAATATTATTCTTTGTGCCTTTTTCTTGTTTCAACTCTTCTATTGAAAAACTTTTTCTAAGTATTTCTTTGCTTCCTCGGTAAACAAAGAAAAACACTTTCACTTTCCTTACTAGCTCAAAATTTTGCACTGCCTCATTAACTATGAGTAATATTAATTAGCACTATAAAATTAATGACCTGACAATTATCAGGTAAAATGGGAGGAATTTAAACTGATGCTCATTGACCCTAACTTGTCACCCTACTTGCTTTTGACTAATTCTTTGGTTCTAGCTTATTTTCTTGTCCTTTCTCTCATTCTCCTAAAAGAATGAAGAATGTGCAATTCTATGGCCTTCTGCACTAAATTTAACATAGTTGCCTTTCTACAAAATTAATGAGTAAATCTAAGGATGAATCTATCTTTTTCCAAATTGTTTTCCAACCCTCATTATCGTCTTTCCTACCATTTCTGTCAGTCTCCTCTGAATTTTCAGTAGTTTTATACACACACACACACACACACACATACACACACACACACACACATACATGTATGCTGAGAATTAATGATAACTTACTTAAATATTGAAACTTTAATGCATTTTTTGAGTATGGATTCTCTCCCTTTAAAAAATTAGTATATTTGAGAACCTTAATCTTTAAAGTATTAAACAAAGGGTCAGGGGTAAATTTTTTTCCAAGTTTTCTTTCTTTTTTATTGAATTTTAACAGAAATCTAGAAAAAATGCAACATTTTAAAAAACATTGTACTATGATTAGGTGATGAAATGTATTTTATTTGCAGTAACAACGCAGTCCATAGTTTGAATTAAGGAAGCAAAAATGGCCAATAGAAAAATGATAAGAAAACATCACATCTTCAGCTCTGCTTCCTGAAGATGAACACAATCACCTAACAGTAATGCAGAGTTACTATTTTCAGAAGAGCATATGCTTTGAGAATGATCCCTTTTTGTGTATATAATAATGCAAAGTAGCTACTCAATAGAAAAGAGTGACATTGATGCATAAATTTGTACTTTCTTAGCAAACGGTTTAGGTGCAACACTCTTGAAAACTATTGGAATAATATTTTGCATCAATACTTTTTTTTAAAAGTCCACATATATAGTCATTCTGCAGTTATTTCACTTATTCTTTAGATGTTTAAATTTGGCTTGATCCTACACAAAGATAAGTCTTTTTTTTTTTAAATCAAAACATATCAGTTTATTGGTGCACTAATGCTGTTCAACATTTTAGTAATTAGAATAGAAATTCAAAATTCTGAAAAATTGTTCAGTTGCTATACATTCAGCTGATAAATTTTTCACAACATACATTTAGCTGCTCAATAATATGTCAACCTTAGAGTGCCAACACTATCTTACTGACAAGGCATAATGCCTCAATCAATTTTATGTAATCAAAAGCATTTATTTTAGCTTATTCATGACACATTGGGCCACAGGTTGCAGTTGAAAACACTCAAATTAAAAATATGGTTTGTATGTTCTAACATTGGTATATGGGTATAAGATAGCATCCAATGGCTATATTTCACTTGCAAATATACTTACAAATATGGTGAAGAATTTAGACTGGTTGTTTTTCAGCCCTCACAATCTACAATATAAACTAAAATTGGAAAATGTTGCCAAAGCTTTTTCTTATGTTCATTGTTTTTCATAATTATATGTGTGCTCTTTCCTCGGTTAAGGCTTATATTGTTATTGTAGGTCGTTAACTAGTTATTAATGAGAAAGAGAGCAAATGAAATTAGACATTGAGCTTAATAAACTGGGAAGCCTAAACCTGCTTGCTTAGAGCTTAATGAACTGCAGGGCATAAGCCTGTTTAGTTCACCGGGAAGCTACAGCTTCACACAATCCAGGGGGCTGCTATGGAGGAGACTTAATCCTAGCAGCCCAGGAAATCTCCCCAGGAGCACGGCTTGCCCTCTAGAACTGAATTGTTGGGGGATGCAGGGGGAGTTGCTTAACCATAGAGGACTGTCAGTCTAAGTAGAGGGTGGACCCATCATAAGCCCCTGAAAGCTTGGGATGTTAACTGATTATTTGGGGAAAGTTTCTAGCTGTAACCTCAGGGGAACAAGAATCTCTGTCCTCCCAACCCCTCTCTTTCTATCTCCGTGACCTGTACTTGCCCCATGTGTCCTTGCATTCTCTCTTGCTGGGGACCATGTGACCATGCAGGTCTAGGAGCTACTGGGGCCTGTGGCAGACTGCATGGGCCCCAAAGAACTGAGCTTTAATATGAAACAGAGACTCTGGACACTGGCCTTTGTTTTGACCTTGCTGCAGACACGGTTGGACTTTTTCCATGACGGGATAGAGGGAGATGGTAAATTGAAAACCCAGGGGCAGATTTCCACCCAAATAAACCTTGCCAGATCACAGTCTCCTGTGTGTGGGTCCTTGAAATGCTTTCCTCATGATCCGTGAAAGAGCCTAATTTCTACCAACAACACTACAACTTTGATTACTTCTGTATCTTTCACAACTACAGGCCAATATGATAGTGATGCACATGAAACTAGTTTTTAATTTAGAAAGCCCCACATAAATATGTGTAGCTGTGGTGCCGGAGGCATTGGTGTGTAATGCTGTGGTCAAGTTGCTGGCAATATGTTTATTTCCAATTGTCTGAGTGTGCAAACGACTGAACAATTCCTTTGGTAACAAACACCCTCAGACATAAGAGAGTATTTGATTCCTATACTCCCCTGCCACCATAATAACTGGCCTTATCCTCTACAATATCATTGCTACTTGCCTCTCCTCTTTGCTTCAGCTAAAAATATTTTCATTTTTTATAGTGTTTCTCCTTAGTCTTTCTGTAATTTCCCAGATACGGTTGTTGCTTGAGAGGGTACATTTCCAAGTTTAAGTATTTGCCTCATGAGTAGGGTCAAATCTTCAGTTTGCACTTAGGAAGAAGTTCTCAGGTGATATTCATTCTCCAAGGAAAGGGATGTTAAACTTCCCTTCCTTCTACTTTTTTCAATAAAGATTCTTTTTTTTTTCCTTTTTACATTTGTATAAAATATTTAACTTTCTGAAGGACTTTGAAAAACAGGCTTTATCCCATTTGATATTTAGTGTGGCCTCTAGCTGTTAGGTAGGACTCTTTAACCTCTAGCTGTCTCCCTCCTACATTCAGATTTTAAAATGTATACAGGGTCTGGCACAAATAAGATCCCTTTTTTATTACAAACCTTTATTACAGAATCATAAGCATGTAATTCTGTAACATAACAATATCACACTCAAGTGCACCATATGACATTTTAGGTGAAATGTTCAAATTAAAACTATACATTAGTACATCCATATTATTACCCTACAAACCACACTCAAGCAGATGCTACTTCTGCTGGACCCTGTATATTTAAAGCACATGGTCTCAAATGCGCATGTTTATTTTTAAATAACATGAATAAACTGCTTTACTAATATATTATAAATCATATTAAAGTTCTATAAATATAAAATAGATAAAATAGAAATGCAAATGAAAGCTAATAATAGAATTTCTAATAATTTCTCAGTGAATAGCCTTGGGACCCTCTTTGAAACCATGGCATGGTCTGTCAGGTCATTAGCAATTGCATCTGGACCCCTAGAGGAAGAACAGGTTACCTGGGGGAGGCCCCAGGATAGGGGTGGGGTGAAGTGGAACATCTGTATTGCTACAACAGTATAACTCTTAGGCTCCCATTTTTTTCTGGCCTAAGCCAGATCCACATTTGTGAGGCTTAGAGAAAGGAAGCCAATTAGTGTGCACCTGTGCCTGAGGGAGGGAAAACCTGGGCCCAAGGCCCAAAGTCCAAGACAGCTTTTCCTGTGGGAGATTCGGTCTTCAGTAAAGTGCTTCTTTTTGAGTGTTTGTTGATAGGGTAGAGGTGTAGGTAGAGATAGAGGATCACCTGGGGGAGGATGCAGCTGATGAACATTCAGGGCATGTGAAACAGTTTGTGTACAATTAACCTCTCTGAAGCATATTCCAGAGCTTCCAAATTATGTTTTGTATAGTGTAATTCTATCCTATTACCTTTAGCCACATACACCTTGGTATCACAGTATTGTAAATTATTCCCTTCCCTCCTTAGTGTTTACAACTTTCTGATATAGGCCCTGTAGATAGTGATCGTTCATATTCCTTCCTAGTTATCACAGTGAAATAGAGCTATTTTATTCTTCTATTTTTTTCTTCACATGTCCTAAAGTTCTTTAATCATTTTTGCTGTTGGTTTCTTCTTTCATTTTCAGTTATCAGTATCTTTCTGATCCTGAGGCTCTCAGATTTAGAAGGGGACTGCCTGATGGAGTCTCACCTTACTTTACAAACAGGAGCTATAGGCTACGGCTTTCTTGTGCTGTGATAGCCTGTATCTATTAATGGAGGCAGGGCTTTCCTGAATTTTTATTATCTTTGCATCACAGTGAATTATCAGCACGTCACCTTGCTATTTAGAAAGCTGTTATCTGATTCCCTCTTCTTCATGGCATACCTCCACTTTAGCTGTTCAATCTTTCTGGGTGCTTTGAATTTCATTTTTTCCAGTTTCACTTTGCTTGAAGTCATCTGTGGTTTGTACCATTTCCTGTTTAGGAAACAATTGCCCAACTAGAAAATTAGCACAGTGTCCTGCATTCAATCTTTCTGAAGGCTAGGTTCTTCCAGGAAATTCTTAGCCAACTGTGAGCACATTCCCAGAATGTACTGATCTTGGAAATGTCCTTTCCAAAATGCTCTAAACACGAGCAGTCTCTTTGCCACTAGAATGTGCTGCTACTCTCCATCTGGGTGTGCATATCTGTACTCAAAACTTCTCTCTCAATTAAACTAAGAGAGGGTTGAGCAAATATTTTAAAACTCTATGTGGCTGATGAATACAACAGAAGGATACTTTGAAAATGTAATAGACACTAAATCACTTCCCTAATGGATCTAACGCCTCCTCTTCTTTACTATTTTCTTACTGTTTTTCTGACCCAAATGGAGGTAGAAATAGTCGGATTTTATTTGCCACCTAAGTGTAAGGACTGTTGTGCTAAATGAGTAGACACTGAGCATTTCTTCCTTTGGCTATGCAAACAGAATCAATAACTACCACGTGTTGTGCCTTTGACTAATGAGACTGAATCACATATTTGATTTTACTCTCAGGGAAGTAGAAATCATAAACTATAGATTGTACATTGTGATGTGAGGAGAAGATTTTTGTCTTCTTTGGCTTCTAGGTGTTAAGGAATAACTGATACAAATACTAGTAAATTTCCTCCCTGACTCCCTATCGAGGTTGCCTTGCATCCTCCCATAAACATATCTTTTTATGTTGACGTTGTACCACTCTGACTCAACAAAATGTTCAAGATCATTCCTGGGAGTCTAGACTTACAGGCTGAAGGCATATGACTCTCTATTCACTCTGGGTGGCAAACACTTTTTGGTGCAATAACGTGGAGCTACGAAAACTGGCTTAGACTATTGTATCAAAAAAGCTACCATTGCACAGAAAAGAATGCAGTAAATTTCTGGTCATAAATCACTTAGCACGTTTTTCAAGGGTTAGGGAAAGAGTTTCAAAGGATGTCATCATGTGCTTAAGAGGAGGCAAGAAGGAAAGAAAATTTACTGAGGAAGTCTGAAATTATCAAAATCTGAGCAAGATCCATAATTTCAACTTTGCTTGCTTGGACTCTTCTTCTAGGTCCCTCGTTGGGTAGGTGCAGGGACTGAGGGTTTCAGATGCAACCACAGACACTAGTTTGGTGGGTACTTGGTAAGTAGAAAGCCCGAGGCTCCTGAAATCATTGTTTAGTTAGGGAGATATGCTGTTGGTTGCGCTCTGTCACTCTACTCTTTGTCACTGGGGAAACCTGCCTGCTCTCTAATAGTCAAGGAGAAGGTGACACTTGGTAGGTGAGAAAGAAAAAAATGTTGGCATAAAGCCTCTTGTTTACTTTATGAATGACAAAGATAACAAAGAATGTGATCAAGATGAGATGAGTAGGTGACTATGATTGGACTATGCAAGCTCTAATTTATAGGAATTGATTAACCTACCATATGAAGGAATGAATATTGTTATAGTTGCATATTTATGGTAAGAAAATGTATATTGAGTGTCATGTTTAAATATCTTCAGCTTCACTTCTATGGAGTAAAGCATGACTTTACGAAGCACATCTCAAGATTACAATTTTATATTGCTTCTCTTAGATGAACAGTTTTACGTTTTAAAGCACAGAGTTCTAGAAATATGACCTTGTATTTATAAGACTCGATCCAAACAATTAATAACTTTATCCACTAATATTCATCTACATATGAAATGTATTCTCTTTGTTGCATCCTTTGACTCCTAAGGACATACAGCAGCATGGCTGTAAGGTCAGGATTTTTACCGAAAGTGAAAGGGTGTCATGTGTGGCTTCTTTACCCAGATGGGAATGGGACACTATCAGTTACTTAGGAGAGCCAGAAGCAAGTAGAGAGGAAAGTCTAGATCAGTTCTGAGAGGATACCTCTGACAATGGCATGTTGTTCCCAGGCAGGGTGGCAATGCAAATGTCTGCATGTTAGCTGGCACTTGGCTGTTACCACCTGCCTGTCTCATTAAAGGGAAATACCACCTTTTACTATTAAGTCATCTGCTAGTTCTGCAGAATCCTAATGAGGTACAGTTGCTCAGCAATTAAAGTGGAAGATGCTCAGTATATTCTGCCACCTTCCTGACCTCTTCCTCTTTATCTGGTAGAACCCTAAAAATTCACTCTTCTGGGATGAAGAGGTAAGAAAGTTCTCCCTTTGTTCTTCTTTCAGATTACATTTTAATCTGGATTTAATTTTGGACCAAAGTAAAGGATTCTCTGGAACTGACTGCCAAGTTTGAGCAATGAATTGCCTTGTGATATTTCCCGTATACTGGAAGGGGGTAGTGTCCAAGACCCCAAACCCCGGCTCCAGCGCAGCCTAGCTGAATGACTCCAGTAGCTGGCACAGCTCAGCTACTGAGGTCAGACTGTCTGGGAAGCTCATAGGAGCTAAGTGAGATCGTTCAGTGTTTCTGTTTTTGTATAAATAACAAGAGAACAAGAGAGGGAAAGGGTAAAGAAGATTTAGAGAAGAGAAGATGGTGGTGAGTATGGGTAAATAGTATTAAATTCGTCAGCCCTATTCTATTTTAATTAAATCCTCTTATTTTCAAAGCCTCTATTTTAGAGTCCTCCTTTTCTTCAACACTCCACTTAGTTATTTCGCAACTGTGCTCTAATGTCTATGTACCACATGTGTGTTGTACTACCCTATATATTGATTCACAGGTGAAGGGGGTTTGTTAGAGGTAAGTCTCCCATTTTAAACAGATTTATAATGTTGAACATGTTTGACTGAAAACCAGAGCTTTCTATTTTATCCATTCTAAGAAAGGATCACCTAAAGAAAGGCAAACGTTCATGTTGGAAATTATGTTTTAATTGGGAACTTGGAATGCATTTGAGGTAGATATAATTTCCCAAAGATTTTGGTGATGTATTTCTACTAAGTTTCAATGTGGAACTGCATTTGGTGCTTTCTGTCATAACAGGTTTACAACTGTCCTTCTGATGGTATGGTAATTTTCAAATCCACATATAGAGGGCTCATAGCCCTACCATCTGCTTCCCCATAAGAAGAAACTCTACAGTTTATAGTCTACCAGAATATGGCTTTAGTTTATAGGTCCTGCTGTTCTGGACATAATAATCTAAAAAACTGTTCCAGGGTGATGAACCTCTAAGAGGAGAAATTTCTCCTCTGAGTGCCTTGCCTCACACCAGTGTCATGACAACTGTCCATGACAACTGTGCATCATCTTTCACACAGGTGAGGAGAAAATATTCTATTCAACAATGTAGCTATCTTGGTCATCTTTGGGGCTCACATACAGGCTTCCTGGAATGTTTCTGTGCTAAACAATTAGGTCCCACCAGGGCTCTTTAGCCAGCCTCTGACTCAGGCACACACACTCCCCTTGTCCATCCCCCCCGGCCTGGGCTGTGCTATAATGTGAGTTGTGCTCTCATATCAAAATCAAAGACAACACATATTTTTATCTTTAGCTTAAATGTTTAGAAAGTTTTTCCTTCAGATAACTACCAGCAAGAATGGGGAGAGGAATTTGTCTGTTGATTGTTGTTTTGTGTTTTTTTTTAACCATAAGAGAAGTAATTTATTTCCTCCCCTTGAGAATCTGTTAGCTGTTTTGTCTCCAGAGTGACAATTACTTAAAACTCTGTCCTTAGCTTTCGCACCCCTTTCCATCGTTAGCCAACCTCTTCCCTCCCCTTTTTCCCACACAAGGGGAAACTGCAAAGAAATACTACTTAATTATCACACCACGTAACTAATTAAAAGCAGGATGCTTGTATACAGTATGCTAATGAGTTATTAGAGATCCAGCATAGTTTAGTGATAAGGTATGGGTTCCTATTCCACCCTTCACCTGGCTGTGGATTTCCAGTTGACAGTTAATGATGATGAGGCTGGAATTTATTATGCCACTTACAAGCGAAGGACTTTGGGAGAGGACAGAAAGGTCAGGCAACAAAATCACTCAAAGGACACAACACCTGAGCTGAAACCACGAGTCAAAGAAATCTGAGGGTCTGATTTATAGGAAACTATGGGATGTGTTTCCACATTGTAGAACACATGGCAGAAGGTGTTCACTAAATAGGAAAATTTCATTGTTATTTCTGGTGGGTTCGATAATGGAAGATGAGCATATTGGAAGTGAACTATTGATCAGCTACTTGTATGTGTGCCATCTGGCCAGGCTTGATCTCATTAGTTTAGAAGTTCCCCAACAGAGCCTACAAAGATTGGCATTTCATGCAGAGGTGAGGTCAGAAGCAAGCACAGAAGTGCAGTATACAGGGAGGAAGGAAAGAGGACACTCGGAGAGAAGGAAAACAGCAAGAATAAGTATATATAATTACTTTTGTCTGACTGTGAGAAAAGGCATACAAATTGAACAAGCATTGATGTTAGCAACGAGCAAGAAGGTAATGACACTAACGCTCACAATAATGATAACCAATAGTTACTGGGCGTTTCTTTCCTGGGAGGCATGCACCTGCCAAGTGCTTTACATGTGCTATTTGACACATGCCCCATCCTAGAGAAAACTATAAGGTCAGCGTAAGGTTTTGAAGCCAAGTGCTTCTAAACAGAGACTTAAAACTAAGAACATCTGCAATACATCAGCAAGAATGGATGCCCACCATGTCCACTGTGGTGCTGCATATTTGAGTGTCCGTACCCCTAGCATCCACAATATAACAGGTACTCATTTAAGTGGAAATAAGCAATGAGAGGTCAACACTGTAAGTGAACTTTGAGGAGATCCATTCCTTTATGTTAACAAATAGGAATAGAGGTTAGAGAAGGAGAAAAGGCTTTTATGGGTTGATGCTGTCACCACCATGTATGCAATTTGGATCTATTACTTTGTCTCTATTAAGGGATGCATTTTGAAGCAGCAGAATTAGCATAGCAAAGAATTTTTTTTTTCTGCCCCCATACTGTGTTTCAGCACATGTTTCCTCTTGTGCTTCTACTGGTGTTTCCCTTAAGTCAAGAACTACTCCCTTTTTTCTTACCAACTGGAAGAAAAGAAGCAACAGTCAGAATTTATAGGGCAGTCCCTTAGTTGCACAGGGGGGAAGGCGCTAAGGCAGGCCCGTCTCTGTACCCCAGGAACCCCATAGTCAAGTTGGCACAAATGCTGTCTCTAGAGCGGCGGCTCCCTTAGTGAACTGTTCATTAGGTTAGGAACCTTCTGTTTTCCGCTTATTACGTGCATTTCAATAACAAAAACATAATCTGTCTGTGTTCTGCTCAGTATCTAGTCTTTCCCCCTCCGTTCATAACAGAGTAGCTGTATTATTGGCAGTGCCTCCAGCTAAGAACCTTCATTTTGTAGCCTCCCCTGTAGATGGAGTGGCCCATGAAATGTAAATAAAGTCCGGGTCAGAGGTTCTAAGGATATTCTCTGAAGAAATGTCATGCTAGAGTTCCACACCTTCACTGAACCTTGAGGATGGAAAACACACTAAAGACGGGAAGAAAAAAAGACAGGCCCAGGGCAGTTCTGACATAGTTTCAGTTCTGGATATCTCTTCTGATCTATTTTACATGAAAGAAAACTAAAAGACCTCATTTCTTTAAGCCACTTTATCTGGGTTGTTTGTAATATGCAACTAACTTTAACTCTAACTAATATATCCTTTTTCTGATTTCAGCTTACTATACCTAGACTAATAAGAATGACTACTTCAAATTTTCCTTTGTGATAAATAAGACATAACCATCCCTCTTACATTTGTTTATAAAGGGAACTCCTTTTGGCAAGCAGAGTAGTCATGTCGGCTACAACTGCTTCTCTTGACTGGGTAGGTAAAAATTTCTTTTCCTTCCTAGAATTCCAAGATTAGGCAAAATCTATACCCACTGCTTCATTTAAGGCATGAAGTAATTTGTTTTCTTTTTTGGTTCTTAGTTATATCTGAGGAACTCGAGGGGGTGCATAGGGGTTTGGAAGGAGAGGACCACCAATTTCTTTACATGCTGCTGTTGCCACACAGGAGCCCGGGGGTTCCTGGTGCTTTAACATCCTTAGGGTCCTGAAATTTTGGGGGCATCAGGAAAAAAAAGCATCGCTTTTTGAAAAACTTGACAATTGTAGAATCACCCCATTTTTTAATTTGACCTCATTATTTTACATGTGTTTCAGGATTTCTAAAGTTCTTTCATGTCTTCTCTCTTTTTTTCTACTTTATTTCTCTCATTTTTGCTTTGTTTTCTCTAGGACTTTAATCTTATGACTTTAGAAATTGTTGCACAGGTTAAAAATATATTTATTTTTGAGGATAAAGTTTTGGTAAGAGGACAGAAATTTGTACAGGGTAAAGAAAAGAATGTAACTTTTCTTGGGGTTTGAATAGCAAATAAAATGGCATCCAACAAGACGGAAGAAGCTATGTAACATCAGATCACTCAGTGGGCCTGACAGCCACAGCTGTTCCTATTAGTGTATCCACCTGGACCACAATTTCCCTGGAGGGGCCCAGACAAGCTCTCCCAATGGACAGTCCCAACAGCTCAGAAAGCTACTATGTTTAGGAGGGCTCTACCCCTTTTAATCATCACCTCTGTCTATTCCCTCCCATATACTAAGTACAAAGTTCTTAAATGTATCTCTCAATTCAGCATAAAAGGTAAAATGATGAAGGGATGAGCGAAACATTTTACTAATGAGTAGCTATAAATTTCTACTTTCTACATATGAGCTGTATGAGAATAAGCAAGAATAACCTCTGCAAGCCAGTTTCCTCATTTATACAATGTGGACTGAAACCTCTCTTATTAAATATTAAATGACATATGCAACACACACATTATATACTCTTCCCATCTACAACTCTCACTTGAATTTCTGGCGCCCTACATAGAATGCTCAGTAAATTGCTCAAATTTTTACTGATACACAGAACTCAGTAAATATGTGCTTGTTTGAATAATACATAATGAACTAATGAATGAAGGCCGTACTGGCACTGCTCTGAGTCCTAGCTAAATTTTATTTGTGTAATGTCATTCTATATTGACACTAACCTTGAGCTTATTGCATAGTGCAGCAACCCTGTCAATAAAGTGACCATATATAATTTATCATCCAAACTGGGACACTTTTGAGAATGAAGAGGGGCGCTATCAGTAATGACTACTGGACAACTGGTATAAACTTTTTCCTTAAAAAGCACATGGTTCATAATCTGATCCCTTGGTTGGGATCACAAATAAATTTGTAGTTGTGAAAGTATGCACAGGTTTGATTCTCTCAATGCTTAAGCCAAGAAAACTGCCCAAACATTATAAACATACGCTTTACTCAGCACAATGGATTGCTTCCTGGACATGTATTTACAGGATTTTTAATAACTGAAAGTACATATACATTCCCATGGGGGCACTGTATTTAATGGATCTCTGTACTGGATCATTTTTAAAGCAATAGATTCTAAAATTTGATTAATCAACCCTCCCACCACAAACCCTGATATCCAATATATTTACTTGTAAATTAAATTTTGTTTTTTTAGTCTTATATTGAGCTTTCCAAAGCAAGACCCACATCCAGGCCAGAATCTTGTATGAAACGTCCTAATAACACACAATTGGTCAATTATTCACAGAAGACCCTTTTAGTCATACAAGACTTTTAATGTGATGAAAATTGTCACCTTAATGGGGGTGATAGAATGGTAGAATGGTAGAGGACTATCACTGTGTGAAAAGGCAATTTCCTGTCATGCTAGCACCCTGTTTTCCTGGATGGCCACGGAATTAATATGCTTCTGCCCTATGCAACTCCAGCAAGGTTGCCTGAAACTGTAATTGCAGGGCAAGATGAACTCCCATGCCTTCTTTATTGCATTTAAGATCTAGATTGCAATTGTCTTAGCAGTTGAGCTTGTCAGAATAACTTCGGGAGTACCAGAGATGGGTCTAGTGCCATCAGCAGCAGCCTCGGCTCTTCAGCAGCCAACATGGACTAATCATGAAATAAAACATTGGCTAAGCTGCTTTCGATTAGGTCCAAGGTGATGTATTCCAAGAAGCACATGGGCACTGTAATCGCTCGACCCAGTATAACTTTGACTTACTGAGGGAGCTTTAATGTTTAACATATGTTGGAAGATTACAGAAAACCTTTCAGCTGTGACTTTTATGAGGGTTCCCTGTTTATCCCATTTAAGCTGTGAACACAGAATGTCACTTTACAGAGGATGTTAAGTAACATCTTAACATGTTAAACTGAACCTTTCCATACCTATCCAACAATTCACTTGAGTACTTCTACATGCTGCGTTGGCCAAAAAGTTTGTTTAGTTTTTTCTGTATGATGGCTCTAGTAATGCTTAGTTGTCTTTAACTGGATTTGAAACCATTTTGTTACATTGTATTGTGGCAGCTGTCATATCAGTGTGCATATAAAAAAAATCAAAATTGGTGAATTTTTGTGCAGCCATTTAAAAAACATTGAAGATAAAAGAAAATAAGGAACAATTTCAGCATATAAAGCTTTATTATTTCAAGAAAAGTAAAAATACAACTGAAATGCAAAAAAAATTTGTGCAGTGTATGGAGAGGGTGCTGTGACTGATCGAATGTGTCAAAGAGGTTTGCAAAGTTTCTTGGTACTATTGACATCTTGGCCAAATAATTCTTTGCTGTGGGGCTGTCTTATGCACTGGAAGATGTTTAGCAGCACCCCGGGCCTCTACCCACTAGAAGCCAATCACGAGAGACAGCCAACAAACTGAAAATGTCCAAATCAATAAAGTTAGTGGTGAAAATGAAAAATGTGTCTTTTATTTTATGGAAAAAAATAACATAGTTTTTGGCAAACCCAATAATAAGCATTAACAATACCACGACTTAAAGTCAGGAAAATTTAAAGTGCCATGCAGGCTACTTTAGTTACTGGTTCTAAGAATGTGACAAAGCCTATTTACTTTTCTAGATTTCAATTAATTAATTCATATGCAAAATTAGAGAATAAAACCATATGTACCATAGAATTATTTCATAACTAGCATTTTAGGAGTGATTCCTAGATGTCTTAAATAGACAGAAACCTAGGGGGTTAAAGGGTAATATAGTGATGGCCCATGGTTCCACTGTAAAGAGCTGATAGCCAAGAAGGGAATTAACTCAATTAACTCAATAAAGACTTAAGCCAATAAAAACAGAATTCAGCCTTTCTAATAGGATATAGCTTATTTTTCAGTATGTAAACAAGATATTATGCAATTACTCCCATAATATGTTTTTCAGTTTAAAAATTACTTTGTAATACCTAACTTAATTGTATTCCTTATCTTGAGGAAGTTAAATATCTTCCCTGTTTGCCAGACCTTAAAATACTCTAGGTTTGCTTACTCTCTGTTAGTTTGTTTCATATTTTAGATTTCTTCAGGTAGCAAAAAACAAAACAAAAAAAAAAGGGGATTATGTTAGAAAACTGCTGGAGCTAGATGTTCTAGGGTTATTAGGAAAGAACATTCCACTTCACTAACAGTAGGAAATAAATGGAAACATTTTTATTTAAACCTCCCATGTTATACCAAAAGAGGTATAATCTGCTTGTGGACAGAACATAAAGTACACTTTGCTGAGAGATAATGAACCAAGTTGTACTTAGTCTAAAAAAGAACCTGGATTTTTATTACTGTTTTGTGGGAGGAGTAATTCAATCATATACACTCATTCTTGGGCTCTTTTTTCCTATAGAGAAGGGCAGTTAGAAGCTAAGGAGAAAAGTTAAGAAAGTACAGTGGAGTATTTATCTAAATATGCTTCCTGAACTGAATATGGGAAAGGAAAAAAAACATGGTGGGATGCAGTTGTGAAAGGAAAAAAGGAGCAGGGATGAAACAGTTTGGATTTTAGAAAAGCAAGTAGAATGAAAGAGGAAATGAATGTAAAGATGAGAGGAGTTACTGAAACCCTTTCTTTCTTTGCCTTTGAGAGCACTGCCTACTCATTCATATATATATTATATATATATATATAATGAATTATAGATCCACAAACAAATAAATATGCATATAACGAAAAAACGGGAACCATGTATGTGTTAATAACCCTTCTGTCTTGTATTACATTTGTGCATGCACAGACTTATCATGAGTCCCATTTCCACTAATTATTTTGAAAAGGCAAAAATAACACTAGAAAACAAAGACTAAAGCCTACAAGTTCAAGAATTTGAATTGGCATTCTCTGGGAAAGATAATGCCATTCTTTGATACAAAGACCATCTGTAATAATTTAATTGTACTCATTGAATGATTATTCCCAAGCTACCAGTTTCATAATGGCTACAGAGGTAATAGTTCACACCTTCTCAAATTTGTCATATGATGGCCAACTGGCTAATGAGGAGATATATTTTCTCCAAGAAGCAAAGACCTTGAACTGTACTGAAGTTTTATGTTTCTATTGGCCACAGTGTTTTCTTCTCTTTGCTTTGTTTTGATTCAAAGACAGGGATAACTATTCGTCTCTTGGCTAATCCATCATTTTCTGCATGACTGTGGCCTCCACAGATGCAGGGCACATACAAATAATGTCATCCTCTGTGTATGGATATCTGCTCTTAATAAGTGGTAGAAAATTCTATTGACACGAAAAAAAATCCAGAAATTTTGGTCTGCTAATTAACTTAAAAGTCCTAGCTACAATAAAGTAACTTTTCTGTTGTTTATTTACTTTTTCACAGAAGCAGCACTTTGAGTATAAATAACCTCTCAGAATCAAGTAAATTATTTCTAGACCTTTATGTCATGATAATGTGTTCCCCTGGATTTCCTGAGTCCTTCTGATGTTAGTAAGTGCTGTCATTCATTGTTTGAACACTACTTAGAATTGTTCACTGTTCCCCAAAAGGTCATCGAAGCACTTAATAATTTCAGAAAGAGATAAGCAGGACAGAGGACCTTATCTGTATATCAAATGTGAGTGCATGTGTGACCTGTTCACCAGCCAAACTGATGTCCCTATCAGTCTTATCTCCATGTCACCCTGTGGTTGACTAACACAGCCCTGGATAAGGGCTCTCACAATTTTCCACTCTCATCCTGGCTTCTGAACTGATTTGCTATGTAACTTCTGACCATCACAGACAAAAACCCACCCCCATGTTAATATAAAAAGGAAAAGAAAGAAGTAGAATATTCATGTAGGATGTATTTGAGGATAGACAATGGGCATTCCTGTCTATAAAATAGAAAATATTAACTGCAAAAGTACTTTTGGTTTGTAGCTTCAGTCTCAGAAATGAATTCCTGCTCTCTTGCAGAAATCTATTTCAGAATATAGAATTATATCCTTATTTTATATTACATATATGGGCAATGCACTCTTTCTGTCTCTCTCCATCTCATTCTGTCCCTGTGTCTCTGTCTCTTTCTGTCTCTTTCTGACTCTCTGTCTCTCTGTCTCTCTAGAAGAGCCTGGACGTCAGCCCACCACAGGTTTGTACAAAGTGTTTGACCATGAGCCAGAAGAATAGCCACAGGCGACCACCAAAATCCCTTCCAAGTTTAAGGTTCTCCCCTGGCTCCTATTTGGGTTTTTCTCCGTATCTACTTCCTCTCTGTTTTCTCACAGTTGTTTGAGCATCGCCTCTTCACTATGAATCACCTCGGAAGTGCCTTCTGGCCTGGTCTGTCTCACATTTAGTATATTATTTTCTTAATTTGCATATTTTTTCTCACTGCCTTTAAACTTCCCTATCAAGAGCTCCCATACTTAGTCTATGTGTTAGAATTTGGAAGACATGTAGTTTGTACTGGAATATGATTAGCATGGTATAGCTTGTACTTCTTATTTTTTTGCATTATTATCTAGGGGCTCCTATTACTAGAATATAGCTAATAGAAGACAAAATAAATGTCAGGAGCTGTTAAGAACTAGAAATATAAAAGGAATAATATTTAAAAGATATATGTTTTTCTATATATTAAGGACTCTCTGACTTAAAACAATACTATTGTATTATTTCTTTTAAAAATATTTTTATTATACTTTTTTATGCTTAAAATACTGGTCTACGTGAAATAAACATCCTCAGTTCATGTGCTATAATTTCAATAATTAATTCAAAACACGTTTACTGAACATTTACTAGATGCTGAACTAATAGGCTTTCTTCATCTCTTAAGCTACCTAAAACCATAGTCTCTATGAGATTAAAAGGAGGGTGGGCTGGGCAGAGGAGGGCAAAGGGGGAAATATTGGGACAATTGTTGTAGAATAAACAAGAATAAAAAAGCTGATAAAGCAGTGAAACGAAAGGTATTTGTCGCCAGAATTGGTAACAAAGTTTTCGTTTGCTTGTTGTTCTTTTACGTTTATTTTTGTAAATTTTCAATCAAAAGATTTTTGCAGAAAAAGATGAAATTTATTTGCATGTTGCAGAAATTATTTGCTCAGTAATAACAAATTAAATGTACAAAATTCAGTTAGTTTGTCAGATACCAACATAGTCATAAATGGTGTACTTCCATAATTTATGAGGAATAACATCAAGTAGTAACATTCAAGACAATAATATCTGAAAAAAATTATTTTTAGCCACTTTAGTCATTTTATTGTGGTTGAAAAAACTCCAGTGTGTGTCTGTAAGTGAATGGGAGGGAGTCTGTAAGTTAAAAAATGTTATTTATCTATTAAACAGGACAATAATAGATGTCACTGCATTTTCTATATTTTAGGCTTTTCATTTTTTTTTAGACTTTTGGACTAAAGCAGAAATATCATCAAGTAAATAATAGCCTTCCAAAATTTTTGAAAGAGATTGTGGGTGTAATTACAAAATTTTCATCTTAAGAGGATTAAAACATCAGTAGCAATAATGAGCTAGTTAACCCTTCTCCCTCACCTCCCTATATTTAAATCTTTTAGTCCTACCTCGATTATTCTAGTCTGGAATCTACTACCAATTAATTTTATTCCTATAACAGAGAAAGCTAAGATAAATGGTAGGATTATTCTACACAACTGAATACAACTAAATTGAGGGAAGGCACAAAGGTAAAATTATGTAAACTTTAAGTACTTGAATTATATATAAGCAAATGCATAAGGAGATAAAAGACACCCTGAAGACTGTAGATTTTAAGAGCGACCAGACTTAGAAGGTGCTGAGTTTTAATATTAGAGCTAATTGATTTGATGTCTTCGAGAAGCTTTTCCTTGGAAGTATAAATAATCGATATCTCCAGGGAGATATTTCCTTATTTAGGCATGAATTACTCTACAGCTTGGGACATAATCTTGAGAAAACATGGGGCAAAGACAGTATTATCTATAACTAGGAAATATTTGGATTAGAAAGTAAATGCATCCACCTGCTTTTCTTATGTTGGGGTTGGATGCACCTTTTAAAGTCCTCAAAACAATATTTGAAAATTTAAAAATATTACATTACTTTATGCATTTTAGTCACAAGGAATTTAAGGATTAAATTAAGAGTTAAGAGGAGGACTTCTGGCCAAGATGGAGGCATAGGTGGATACACTTTGTCTCCTTGCACAACCAAAAGAAGCACGACAACTAATTTAAAAACAAAAAATAACCAGAACTGCCAGGAAACTGAACAGTATGGAAGTTGGACAACCAAGAAGTTAAAGAAACATTCATTCAGACTGGTAGGAGGGGCAGAGACAGGAAGCCATTCCAGAGAGGATGCAGCAAGGTGGCAGCTGGTGGACTGTGGTGGGCAAGGCAGTTGCTGGAGGACTGGGCCACGTTTACGTGAGGATAAACCAGGAGGAACAACTGGGGAGTGAGAGACGTGCAACCCAGGGTTCCAGCACAGGAAAAGAAAGCCTCAAAACCTCTACCAGTAAAAACCTGTGGGGTTTGCAGCAGTGGGAGAAACTACCAGTCTCACAGGAGAGTTCCTTTGAGAGACCCACAGGGTCCTAGAATGTACACAAACACACCCACCTGAGAATCAGCAGCAGAAGGGCCCAATTTGCCTCCGGGTAGCGGGGGAAGTGGCTGAAACCCAGCCAAGAGCCAAGCAAGTAGCATTGTTCCCCCTCTGGCCTCTCCCCCACAGAGAGTGCCACAAGGCAATGACATTGGTTGCCCGGCCCTGGTGAATACCTAAGGCTCCACCCCTCACAACATAATAGGTGCACCAAGACAAAAAAATATGGCCCAAAGGAAAGAAGATATCAAAGCTCCAAAAATAGAACTAAGTGATGAAGAGATAGCCAACATAAAAGATGCAGAATTCAAAACACTGGTAATCTGGATGCTCACAGAACTGGTCGGGGGGTTTGTGACCGTAGTCACAAAATAGAGGAAAAAGGGAAGGCTATGCAAAGTGAAATAAAAATATACAGGGAACCAACAGTGAAGGGAAGGAAACGGGGACTTAAATCAATGATTTGGAGCAGAAAGAAAAAATAAACATTCAACCAGGACAGAATGAAGAAACAAGAATTCAAAAAAATGAGGAGTGGCTTAGAAACCTCTGGGACAACGTTAAACATTCCAACATCTGGATCATAGGGGTACCAGAAGGACAAGACGAAGAGTAAGGCATTGAAAACTTATTTGAAAAAATAATGGAGGAGGAGTTCCCCAATATGGAAAAGGGAACAGACTTCCAGGAAATACAGGAAGCTTTAAGAGTCCCAAAAAAGTTGGACCCAAGCAAGCACACGCCAAGGCACATCACAGTTATATTACCCAAGATTAAATCTAAGGAGAGAATTTTCAAAGCAGCAAGAGAAAAGGAGACAGTTACCTACAATGGAGTTCCCATAAGACAATCAGCTGATTTCTCAAAAGAAACCTTACAGGCAAGAAGGGGCTGGAAAGAAGTATTCAAAGTCATGAAAGACAAGGACCTACATCCAAGAATACTCTATCCAGCAAAGCTTTCATTTAGAAAGGAAGGGCAGATAAAGTACTTCCCAGACAAAGTAAAGTTAAAGGAGTTCATCATCACCAAGCCTTTATTACATGAAATATTAAGGGGAGTAACCTAAGAAAAGATAATCAAAACTATGAACAGTAAAGGACAACAGACTCACAACTATCAACAACTGAACCTAAAAAACCAAAAACAAAAACAAACTAAGCAAACTGCTAAAACAGGAACAGAATCACAGAAATGGAGATCACAGGGAGGGTTATAAGTGGGGAGGGGGAGGAGGGAGAATGGGGGAAAAGGTACAGGGAATAAGAAGCATAATTGGTAAGTACAAAAGAGACAGGGGGAGGTTAGGAACAGTATAAAAAAGGGAGAAGCCAAAGAACTTATATGTATGATCCATGGACATGAACTAAGTGGGGAAATGCTGGTGGAAGGGAGTGTAGGGTGGAGGGGAATAAAAGGGAGAAAAAAATGGGACACCTGTAAAAGCATAATCAATAGAGTATACAAAAAAAAGAGCTAAGGGGAAAGTGGCGGTAGGAAACTGGAGACAACTGTACTTGAACAACAAGGAAATATAGTTATCACAGTGAAAAAAAGAAGAGAATGTGGAAATAGGCCGTTTTCATTAAGAAAAAATATTGCGAGTTACAAAGCCTGAAGTGGTTTGAGAACTATGTGTACTAGAACCTGTAATACATGCCGAAACTCTTATAATGGAAAATAGGAGCTCATATTTATTGAACAGAAGTAAATAAAGCAGCTCTCCAGATATAAAAAAAAAAACAAAAGAGAGAGAGAGAGAGAGAATGAGAGAGAGAATTAGATGAAAATAAATGCAGTTCACAGGAAAGTTAGGAAGTTTCATGGACAATATATACAAAGTATTATTAAAAGAAGAGGGTCTTTGTGGCAGATATGAAGCTTAAAGGTTGAACTCTGTGAAGAAATCCCATGAAGAACAGAGTATGACTCCAAACATGCAGAGCTGTCCCCAGTGAAGCAATTCTTATTGAGAACATTCTAGACAACCTGCTGAGAGAGACAGACAAGAGCAGAGTTCATAATTAAATGAACAAATCACCAATGGTCACCAAGGAGGAACTTTGGAATGAACAGGACTCTAGTGTACTCATGTTCTTCATTTGTTCGCAGTCATTGTTGCGGCAGATGAACCCACAATTTAGTTCACACAGAAGACAGAGAGTTAGATGAATTGAAAGTGATGGTGGTAGCAGGAGTAGGGCTTGCAGTTGTGTACTTACATTGCACATCAAAGAACACTTAAACGATCATCAAACAACATGTAAGAGAACATGGTCCCTGATAAAAGAGAGGTCAAACAATATTAGATCTGTAAACACTGAATCATGATACTCCAGTAGAAAGTTTTGTATGGTTAGCATGTGGCTAATATTCATGTAGCTCGTTATCAGCCAATGATCACTGATTCAGGTAACATACTGAACTTTATAAGTCTGTAGCATCACTCTAGGTACAAGATGTTCCAGGGTTTTTTTGCCCCTAATACTTGGTCAACCTTTGCTTTTATTTTATTTTAATTTTTTTATCCTCACCTGATGACATGCCTATCGATTTTAGAGAGAGGAGAGAGGGAGAGAAACACTGATGTGAGAGAGAAACCTCGATCAGTTGCCTCCTATACATGCCTCTAAGGGGGACCCAACCCGCGGCCTAGGCATGTGTCCTGACCAGGAACTGAAGCTGTGACCTGTTGGTTTACAGGTCGATTCTCCAACCAAGTGAGCCATACCAGCCAGGGCAATGTTTGCTTTTAATATAGTAATTCACTTGTTCTGCTCGTGTTAGTTCTTATACATCTGTAAAAAAGCTTGTAAATCTGCACGGCCATGTCTACTTATATCAGAGCTTTAACAATTACGTGGTATAAGGTTTCCAAATGACCCAGGATAAATATACCAGTTGTTTAAAGAGTCATTAATGGACTCAGCCTATTCTCATTTTCATCACATAAATAAATAAATAAACAAACAAAAATAAATACAAGAAAAGAAAGTAATGTTTGTTGTTTAATATAAAATATTGCCCCTGTCTTTTGGACACATATCATATATCGGTACTGTGATGTACAAGAAATCACTGCAATGTTTAATAATCACTGTAATCCTATTTAGTGTTATTTATTTATATGAGATATTGTGCTGACAAAACCACACATTTAGAAGAGGGGCTAAAAGCAATAATCCTATAATAAAGTGAAGTATATTAAAAATGGAAAGCACTGTTACCACAGGTAAAATCCTTTAAGGGCACTGAACGTTTCTCTTATTTATAACTTAGTCCCAGCAGGACAACCCTTCTGTGTGCTGATTATCAGAACAATTCTAGCTTGGGGGAACAAAAAAAAAAAAAAAAGAAAAGAAAAAGTCATACGTACACCCAGAAGCTGAAATAAGCTTTTCTTTTCATGTGATTTAAGAGCTATTGTCACTCTGTGGAACTCTGAAAATTATTCCATTTGGAAATAATTCAGCTCCTAGATTATATATTGTCTAGGTTTCCTCTTCCTGCTCTTTACTACTGAGGACATTTAAATGAAACTATTAGCTGATTTTCTTACTGCTTATTCTCCACCTGAAAATATTATCCTCAATTCATGATATCATACTCATCTGCAAAGCAACCAAACAGGAACATGAATTCAGTTGGGGGAAATAAACAAGAGGAATGGAGGGCTGTAGAAAGCAGAAAGAGCAAGGAAGAAAAGTGTCTCTGGGGAGACATAAGCATATGTATGTTTCTTGTCACTTTTAAGTTACTGATTTAACTATAACTGGGTTTGAAGTAACTAAGAGTTGCTTCTATTGTGACATAATTTTGGCCATGTATAAAGTAAGAAACCCCTCATTTTTTCCTTTTTTTAAAATTAAATTTATTGAAGTGACATCGGTTAATAAGATTATATATGTTTCAAGTGTACAATTCCATGACAAATCATCTGTATATTTCATTGTGTGCCCTCCACCCAAAGTCAAATCTCCTTCCATCACCATATACTTGATCCCCTCTACCCTTTACTACTCCCACCCTACCCTTTCCCTCTGGTAACAGCCATACTGTTGCCTGTGTGATTTTCTGTCTGTTTGTCTTGTTTGTTTATTTGTTGCTTAAAGTTTTATCCCACATATTAGTTAAATCATACAGTTCTTGACTTTTTCTGTCTGACTTACTTCGCTTAGCACGATATTCTCAAGATCCATCCACGTTGTCACAAATGGTAGTATTTTATCTTTTCTTACGGCTGAGTAGTAATTTGTTGTATATAAGTACTACATCTTCTTTATTCAGTCATCTATCAAGGGCCACATCAGTTGCTTCCATGCCTTGGCTACCATGAATAATGCCGCAATGACATATGGATATATATGTCTTTGTGACTAAATATTTTCAAATTTTTCAGGAAGATACCTAGAAGAGGGGTTGCTGGGACATATGGTAACTCTATTCTCAATTTTTTGAGGAACCTCCATACTATTTTCCATAGTGGCTGTATCAGCGTTTGTTTTTGTTGTTGTTATTGGACAAATACCTACCAAAAATTAGCTCTCAAATGACAGTCAGTGTTTGATATGAATCAAGTTTAAACTCTACACCTAACATCAAGCCTAGCACATGGCTGTTGCCTCACTGAATTTTGTTGAATAGATTTTGATAAGTAATCTTATTGAATTAGAGTCTATATCTGCTAAATTGAATGCTTTGTTAATCCTTTTGTATTAATTCATCTGCTTCAAACAAGACAGGTGGCTCGTCTCATCTGCGATCCGTCACCCTCCAGGGAGAGCTGAGGAAACACCTATTTAGCCTGCGCCCTTGGAGAATGTATCAATATGTGAGGCTTCATTCTATAAAACTGTCAGCAAGTTTTTGTACTGTTTTTGCTTTTCCTGTAGGAGAGTTTTCATTCAGGTTCTTTTTGCTAGTGCTTGCCACTTGAACAAAATTTGTCAAGGGAATGTATTCAGCATTATTTTATCCTGTATTTTAAAGTCATATTAAATTGTATATGTCCCCAGGAAATAGAGGTACAGAGGAAATGCTGAACAAGTGGGAGAGCCTCATGCCTATTGCTCAAACACATACATGTCACCCCTTAGTGAATTGGTGGTCACATGAAGTCTGCCTTCCAGAGGAGAAAAGAACCACAGAGGAGCTCTGCCTAAAACAGAATGGTTCCTTTCTCACACTAGGTCTGATTTCCATCCCGGCGTTTCCCAAATGATGGCACCCTGATATTAGCTTGCCTGAGTGCCCAGAATATACTTCTCTCCCTGTATAAATATCTCTTCTTTAGTCGAACTAGGTTCTCTGAGTAAAACCAGGTGCAGAAGAGCAGGAAGCCCATTAGTAATTGTGTCTGTGTCACATGAAAAATTCTTTGTGCTGATTTTTGCTTGTGCTAGTCTCAAATCTTAGAAATAATTTTTTTCATATTATTAAAACAATTATGTGCATGCCTAGAGAAAAATATATTTTTGGTTATTGTATTTTATTGCTTGTAATTATTGAAGAAATATAATTATGTTCAATAATATTGTTACTTGTATATTGCTGACTCCTGAGTATATATTATCTGTATTGAATTTTGGAAATCTGTTATACAGTACATGAAAATTTTTTCTAAATGGTAAGCATTTCTTGAGACACATTCCCCCTAAAGTCTACCAGTTAATGATTATTGAACTCTGTTGTAAAGGAATTTTGCATAACCTATGATAGAGTAGCTGCATTTACCCTTTCTATCCAGTATCATCTATTCTGGTAAATGTCAGGAATACATTCCAAAGATTAGCATTATTTATGGCCAGTCCTGGTTAGAAAAACAATAATTCAGAAATCTGAGTTTGGGCCAAAATGGAGCCTGTAATACAGGCATTTACAAAGGGTTCTTTATAGTAGAGAACTAAACACAGGTGGCTTCAATTACTGGTAATCCTTGTAAACTTTTTGTTTTGGTGTAACAACACAAAAGAGAATGTGACCAGAAATTCTTATACCATAAAAGACAGAAGAATAGCCCTGGTTGGTGTGGCTCAGTGGACTGAGCACTGGCCTGCAAACCAAAGGGTCACTGATTTGATTCCCAATCAGAGCACATGCCTAGGTTGTGGGCCAGGTTCCCAGCAGGGGGCGCTAGAGAGGCAACCACACATTGATGTTTCTGTCCCTGTCTTTCTCCCTCCCCACCCCTCTGTCTAAAAATAAATAAATAAAATCTCTAAAGAAAAGACAAAAACATAAAAAAAGAGAACAGTATTGAATCAATATGTATCAACTTTTTAACTTTCTCATATTTTCTAAATCATATCAGTTCCCCATCATAACAACTGAGTGAGGGAACCACAACAGATTTCTTTTTTTCAGTTTAGAGATAGAGATACAGAGGTTCTGAGAAGTGAAGCATCTCATGGTCATGTGACCAATGAGTGACCTGGAGGGACCTCGACCAGGTTCTGAAGCTCAGTCTTCTGCTTTTTTATGTGCTAAAATGGAAAAAAAAAGTGGGGGGGGGGCCGTTTTCAAGGACATGGTGACTGGACTTTTTAATTTATATGTGCCATATTGTTCTCTTTCCTAAAGTAGCTTGGCTGCAGGTCAGGATTCAATCAATTGAAAATGAGAGCCAGTATTGGCATCCACTTCCACGGTACTGGCCAGGAAGTTTTCAAAATGCCGTGCTGTTGGACGATGCTTAGGGACTGGGGCTTCTAAACAAAGTTGTATAGACTTGGAAATAAACATCTTTGGAGAATGTGATCCTTTATAGGAGGGGGTTAATTGGCAGCACCTTCGAGGTGACTGGCTTACGTCCTGTAGCTCCTCTTCCTTTCCGACAGTCTTGTGTCTCTCCTTCGTGATTCTGTTTACTCACCTCTAGCCAGCAGCAGTGATCACTCGGCACAAATTTAAAGAATAGAATGAGAATGACATTCTGACTCCTGTGAAAAGCTCAGGAAAGTGTGATTATTTTTTCCTGACAAAATACTCATCTATTAAGAAAAAAAGAAAGATTTAATCCTCAAGAAACTGGAAGACATTGAATGCACAGATAAAAACACTAGGCACAAGAAAAGGGGAAGGAAAAGGGAAGGAAGACAAGGGAAGGAAGGGGAAGAGGAGGAGAAGCAAGGGGAGGAGAGGGGAGGGAAGGGAAATGAAGATGGTGGAGTAAATATGAAAGAAAAACCAGCAGTTGTAAGCTCTGAAACCATTATAGGTCTGAGACTTACAGGATTCCTGAAACAAAGGAAAACACGAAGTGCAGGAAGTTAGACTGAATAGGCTTTGTGGAGGAAAATGTTGAGGCTGTTTGAAGAAAAAGAAGAAAAGAAGGACATTGAAGATGAGTGTAAGTGGAGCAAAATAGAGCAGGGGGGGACAGCTTATACCTGTGACAGTCTATTTTTCAAGCTTCGCATGAACTGACATCTTACCGTTCTCAAAGAGAAGTGCTTATTAGGAAAGTTGGTGAGACAGTCCATTTCCTTAGTGTTCATGACAATTACCCACTTTGTAATTATATAAGAAAGAATGACGGCTATCCTAACTGATAAAGAAGTCATATTTGATTTCTACAGTGGTCAGATTCACAAAAGGCAGTTAAACCACCATCTGAAAAGCAGGCATAATAACACTACCTAAGGGGACTTTTGTGAGAAATAAGTTTAACTATGAAAACATTTTGTAAAATAAAAGATGCTACACAAATAATAATACAACATTATTATTATTATCATTATTATTATTATTATTAGCATGAATGCAATCCAAGGGCCTATCTCTTCATGTTGGACAGAAGCTCTGTTAAATCTGAACACACTAGTCCCGTCTCTTGAGAGAACGATGATTTCACTGAGAGCATCACAGCAGTCTGAAACATGCCCCCAGCATTGAACTTTGAGTTTTCTGTGGCTATTGGGTACTCCCCACACTGTATATGTCATCTTTTCATACTAATCAACAAATGGTCCTTATACTTATGTCTTGAGAGGTGTTGATCTGAATTAAAAACTTTCTTTTTTCACATTAACAGCCTTCTTAATTAACCTTCTGACACTGCCAATAAGGAGGTTCACTATTGTCATTAGAAACAGAAAGAGCTGCTATTTAAGTGATTATGAATGTGCTGTTGCTTTATCTTCTATAAGAAAATCAAGGTTCTCTATAAAAACATCTTCACTCTTTACTAAAAGTGAAGATAATTTTGATAGATTTCCATGGTTAGAACACAGACTGGGTTCATACTGGGCAGGACCAAATTGAAATAGTGCCAATTTGGTTTGATGTAACTAGGACAGCTGATAAGATGCAGAGAGAAGGGGTTAGATATGAGGGACAGTTAGTTGTCTCCGGTTTCTTCCCCCCGCCCCAATTTTAAAAGGGCAAGAATGCCATATCATATGTAAAATACCTCTTGGACAGTCAACCCCTAGAAACAACCCATGGTTTGGAAATTCAGAAGAAAAAAAAATCTGTTCTTTTAGCCAGTGGTAAAGAAGATCTTCATAAAAGTAATTTATTCAGCATCAGTCCATCACTGTAATACTTTTTTTTTCTCTTAATATGGTCTTTTCTTATGAGCACTCCCTTTAGAAGTAGGCTTCAGTATAGCAGGGATAGGGGTTCCATCTGACATATATCACACATATATCATACATGGCTGTGGAATGAATCCATGCTCCTTAGTCTGTACATAGCTATGCCTCCAATCTCCTGAAATTTACACTTTCTGGCCTGTGGATTGTAACTATATGCTAAACAGACAATACAGAACAACCACAACAACAACAACAAAAATGCTCTGGAATATAACTAAGCAGGAATGTTATGATATCAGAAGATTTCCCATTAACAGGGATCGCAGTGATATCTCATGCACGAGATATGAGAAGCATACATATATGGCCCCCTATACAGTTGACACTGAGACTTAAACTGAAGCTGGTGTATTTCTTCCAGGTAAGAGAGATCTGAAGTAAACTCATGGAAATGTTTGGTTTGGGTTCCTTGCCCCTTTCCTTTTCAATGTTTCTTACTCTCTTCCACTTCATCTCTTTCTACAAGCCGCTCATTGCCCTCATTCTGCTTTTGGCTGCCAATGATCCTGTTAATATTCTATAAAAATCTGCCCTTCCTTGGCAGCTGACCACTTCTGGACGCCTCTCTCTGCTACCTCTCCCATGACTACAGTGTAGTAGTAGTAACTGTCGTAGGAACAGTAGCAGTAGCTGCAGTCCTAGGAATTTACATTTGACGAATACTTCAAGCTTGCATTGTCCTTAAATGTTCATTACAGTATTTAATCACTATGACAAACCCGTATGGGTGATATTTCTGACCACATTTTACAAGGGAGTAAATTAAAATTTGGAGAAGCTACATTTTGCAAGACTAGCAATAAAATCCCACAGGTGTTGTGTGGAGAAACAGAAATGGTTCAAGCTCAAGATTTCTGACTCCTACTGACAACAAATTCTTGCTTCTGCTGGTCATTCAAAGGCCTTAGTTATCAATAGATGTAGGACACAGGAAGACAGTTATTAAAAGGCACCGAGGTTTTCTAAGCTATTAAATAATGACATAGACAAACTGCCTGTGGATAAAGCCAGGGGCTTTCAGGTTATCCACCCACGTAGGTCGGATTAAATGAAATAATATCTCCCAATTACCCAATTTGGTAAAACTTAAGCCTATCTTAGAACATATGAAACATTAATAAAAACAATTTCCTAGCTGATTTTAATGAATATACAGCCTACCCCATGGTATATGTGATGATGGGAATGTTACAATGTAAGGTTTGGTGGAAAGAGACATTAAATACCAAGGGGAGTTGTGAGATTCATGGTAGGAAAAGAAAAATAGCCTAGAAGACTTTAAAACTTTCATCAACATTAAAAAAAAATGAGAGGTTTGAAAGCTAGGGGATATGAAAAGAGAAACTCTTTGGAATACGCTGTGCAATAGCTCTGTTCCCAATTGACTGATGGCTCCCTAATCACCTCAAGAGAGCTTCAGAAAAACTCTCTGAGAACTATGTAGGCAGTTAAGGGGCACGGTGGACTTATCTCTGACTTAAGCCTGAACGCTCAGAAAGGCAAAAATGGGCTAAAAGTAGAGCTAGGATGGAGTGTTTATTATATCATCTTCACTCCCCAGTATCTGCAGAGATCTTTCCTGCGTACTAGACATGCGCCGCACGTGGCAGAGCCAGCCTGAGGTCCTCTTAGGTCCCTCTCAACAGAGAAACCTGTAGAGGAGAGCAGGGTTAAGCAAAAATCAATTGACGTTACATAATTTGATTACTAGGGCTTCAGAAGGGGCAGTCATCATTGGGAGAGGGGATACATTCACTGTGACCAAAGAGCCGCAGGTGAGTACTTTCCAGAGATGGATGGGGTCAGCTCAGAATCCTTGAAGGTTATTCATTAGAGAAAGAGCATAAACTTTTTTTAGGATTACTGAAGGTAAATATGTTCTATCATGATACCAATAAGATAAGATGTCTCCTATTCTCCGTACTCTTTCTCTCTCTACGGGGACCCAGTCCCAGACAAAACCAGTAGGCGCCCAACAGGTGCTGAGAGTGAAGCGAGGAGAAAAGAAGCTGGTGCTCCCTTTCCCTTTCAAATAAAAATAAAAGTCTTGACTAACTAAAAGCATTTGATCGTTTAGTTTTCAATCAAATCTACACTTTGTACTTAAGGTAACTTTAGAGCTTTGTATTATCTGAGTTTTGGTCAAAGGCGGGGGGGGGAAATCTCCCAGTGAATATATTTTAGTAAATTATTAAAGCTACTAGGAATAATAATAAAAAAGTATGTTTCATAATGAAATCCATAAGCCTAGTTTTTCAAGGTTCAGAAAGAGGCTGTGATGGTATGAGGAGTCTACCCTACGGAAAATCAAACGTCCCTCCTCAATCCTATTTTCTCTCTTGCTTCTCATTAGAATGGCCCCCACTTACTCAAAATCTTATGCATGGGACACAGGCACACATTTGTGATTTTACAAGTAGTCAGGAGAGAAGACTAGAAAAATGGGAAAAGTGTGTGGAAAACACTTTCATTATTTGTATCTTCCAAAAATAAAGGTGTGGAAGTCTGATTTTAGAGCTCAATTACTGTAAAGGTCATTTTGCTTCATTCCTGAAGTTGCTTTACTATTATCATGTTTCCTCTTGTGAAGTGTTTCACATCCTGGGTCCTTTAATTCAGAGTTCTGTGCCCCCCCAAAAGGGTAATGTTTTAAAATATATTTAATCTTACAAAGCTAGCAGTATAGTTTTAATATTCTTTTATTTTTTAATAACGTTTTCCTAGAAGAGAACATATATATTCCTCGTGCTCAAGAGGACCTAGAAGGCATGCAATTTACTAATAATGAATTTGCATGTTTCTGGTTCAATAATTTAAAATTAAATTTTATCTTCTCTAAGGCTAATACATCACAGAAGCTGTGGACCATTTCTGAAAAATTCAGCCTATCTTCTTTCTTACCATCAGGTGAAATCCTTATATTCCGTTCTTGACTTTAGCACAGTGCATTGCTACTTAGTACCGAAGGAAGGATAACCACTGAGTTTAATTCTTTCATGCCTGTTACTTTCATGTCTCTAAGACAGACCATCAGCACTGTCAGTTCTATTTCATGAGTGCCCAATCCAAAGAATGCAAAGGACAGTGTCCAAACTTCAGAATCCCGATAAGATGGTCAATTTCATCTGAAATTCAAAGACTTTACTTCTAAAATAATCAAGTCCATCCAGAATTCCAATTTATCTGCTCATCAGTGCTGCTTGAGGAAGTGTAAAATGTGATACAATTATGAAAATATGTGGTCAAGCATCATTGCTCAGTAAGTGACTGAAAGATGTAGCTACTTTCACAGACAAATACGAGAAGGAACAATGAGAACAAAGGTCTCGATCTCAAAGTTGAGACCAAAATCCTGGATTCCTGAGTAGGGTTGGTTTTGGGTTTTAGGCTTGGCTGAGCCCCAGTTGTCTGAGTGGTTTGGGGAACTCCCTTCAATTTCTTGATCTTTAGTTGTACCAAGGGACCTTTTAAAATGTAAATCATCTATGCTCCTCTCCCACAATGCCTTCCCATTACACTTGGAATAAAATCCCCACTCCTTATTGATCCATATCTCTACAGAAGGTGATCCTCACCTGGCACCAGCCATTGTTTTGCTCTTCCTCCTCAGATACATTGACAATCCCGTCAGTCCTCAGGCAGCCTGAGCTTATTGGTCCAATCCCCAGGCAGTCTGAGCTTATTGGTCCAATCCTCAGGTAGTCTGAGCTTATTGGTCCAATCCTCAGGCAGTCTGAGCTTATTGGTCCAATCCTCAGGCAGCCTGAGCTTATTGGTCCAATCCTCAGGCAGTCTGAGCTTATTGGTCCAATCCTCAGGCAGCCTGAGTTTATTGGTCCAATCCTCAGGCAGCCTGAGCTTATTGGCCCAATGCCATTTCATCCCCCTGCAATGTTTTGCCCCCAGACTTTTGTATCACTCATTTCATCTTATTTTAGGTCTCTGCTCTAGGGTAACTAACTACTCCTGAGATATGTGTATTTTTAAAAACTGAATACACTTTCCAAATATCCCCCATTCCTTAAGCCCTTATCCCTGCTTCAGTTTTCTTCTTAGACTTTATATAAAATCAAATGATAGTATTTATTGTCTTGTCTCACTAGAATGTAGGAGTCATGAAAATAGCAACTTTGCTTCCACACCTTGGCATTTCCTGTATCTAGAACAAGGCCAGGTGCATAATGGGTGCTCATTAGATGTCAATGGAAGATAAAAATGAATATTCTCTCTCTTTCTGCAACTCGCTCCACACACACAAATATTAGCTAGAAAACCCTTAAAAGAGAAAAAGGCAGTTGTGTGAGTCTATCAGTGGAGACCTGGGAGATAAGGAGGTTATGCTACTTCAGAGTAGTTCCTTTGGGGAAAAGAGCTAGAAGAGGTAGAGCTCTTTTAAAGAAGAAACGGAAGCAGGCTTCATCACTAGGACTTACAAAAAAGATGGCAGAGATTATGGGGAGACAGCATCAGTCTGAGACATGACCCAGTGGGCTAAACTGTAGAAAGCTTCCCGTGGTTCACAGCAGTCCTGGACTGTGCTTTGAAATTCCAAGAGAAGAGGGCATTTGACACAGCGTCCTCTTCGTGTCCTAGGAAATACAGGAGCTTTACAATATGTATGGAATATGCTCTGCAGCCCTGGCAAACATCCTGCTTTGGGAATGACTTTCGTACTTAAGCCAAAGACCTTGAAATAGAGACCTCATGTGTAAATATGTGCAAATGTTGAACTAAATTTATCCCATAAAATTTTTAGAAAACAACCTTGCCATGATACAAGCTGTTGAATACATTATCTGCTGGGGTTAACAGGGTTTCCTTCTGCAGATATAAATAAATTAAAAGAAAGCACTGAAGGGTTCACTACTCCAGATTTGTCTTTAATAACATTCCATTAAAAATGACAGAAAGCCACAGCTTTCACAGTAACGCAGGCTCAGAGGGACGCTGTTCTTACGGGCTCATGTCTTCAGATGAGGCTTCTGTGGTTTTAATCACTACTCTTCCTCTAACTCACCCCCCGCCTTCAGTATTTTTTTCTTTTCCCCTTTCGTTTTTTTGGTCTACCTTTCCATCTATCTGACTATGGCTCATTGGCCTTGATTAGCAGAGGAACTGGTATTACATTTTTCATTAAGGGTTAGTGCTTTTTAAACTATTTAGACCAAAAGTTACATAAATCATCTCTACCATACGAAAACGAGGATCTGAGACTTTTTAGAAAATGTGTTTGGCATCTATTTCATTTTCATCAGTATAAGAATTTAATGTTCAGTGTTAATGCCAGAGATTCTTCCCAGGTCTGCATTGTCAACTTTCATTCCATGTCTATTTATAGCTGAAGTTAAAAAACAAAAGGTAACTAGCACCTAAAAAGTCTATGAAAAATACTGTCACCATTGGCTGTGACTATTTCATTACTTTCTGCCTATGCCCATCTATATATAAGACAGAATAGTCCCTTTCAGTCTCCCATTGCTTGCTACGCGATAGCCACATATAGACATCATCAGAATTGGCTGAAGTTTATAATGTTTCAGCTATTTATGTGTAATTTATTTTAACTGTTTATGGCTTGGTGCTATGTGTGTGCATGCATGTGTGCATGTGTGTATGTGTGTGGAGAGTGGGGAAGTATCACATATGGAGATCCATAAATTTATCTTTGCAGGTAAGATATTGGTGCGGTTTTGTGTGCATTAAGGAGGTGAGGTCAGAACTTCTGAGCACTCCTCTCTGATTTTCTCACCTAAAGCTCTCACAACATGACCCTGTAACATGAGGAGATGCGCTCCCAAGCACGAAGTCTTGATTTACAATCTGCACAATTCCCTCTGTCAAAGTGGGCAGTGGGCACAATCATCGGGCTCATGTCCTCTACCTGTGAGCTTGTGCACATTGGTGCAGAGGGACGGCCCGTTGAAATGCTTCTTCCTTTCTGCCTGTGTTATATCTGGCTCTGTCATTTACTGCAGGTTGATTCATGTAATATTTTCCAAAGACAAAAAGGTAAAGATTTCAAATACTAAGGACTTTGAAAACAAAATCCACCAGAAAAATAAACCTGAAAAAATGAATGTTGGAAAGAAATTTGTAAATGTTCCTTCCTTATCAGATGAAAAAGAGGGAAATCGAAAGTAATGGCCATTTATCTAACTTTATCATTCTTATCACCAGCATGTCCCAAAGTCCCACCCCCAGTCTGACCATTTCATGCTCCAATCACTACCCCACCCCCAACCCCAATGCATACTTCTCTGCCTGCCCTCGCAGAGCTCCTCGTTTGCCTTCAACCACAAGTGTTAAGGCACAGTCTCCTAGCTAAGAAGCACTGCACAAGCCTCCGACTTTATGTAATTCCAAACCAGCTGGCTAGGCTTGGGAAGCGTGATATTTCCTCTTCATTTCTAATAACTCTGACCTTGAAAATGCACAGAGGTTGCTGCCTCCCTGCAGAAGAGAGGTAGGAGAAAGTAATGTAGGATACTAAGGGAAAGGAGGTAGAGCTTATGATGCTGATGTCTTTGGTATTGTCCACATAAAGCGGAGGGAATGAGAAAAGGAGCGAGACAAAAATTGCAAACAAAGGCATGTGGGGAGGTGATACACAATGCCCTCTTGGGAAAGGATGAAAATACTTTTGAGTATTTCAAATACTTTTGAAAATACCATTCCTATTTTTCTACCTTTTCCTATCTTCTGCCTCTGCTTTTCTCTCTGCATGGATTGCTCACAGAAAAGACAGAAAAAGGGGAGAACATTTAAATGTGGGCAACATAGTATTGTTTTTAGAATAAATTGCAAAAATGTCATTTAACCTGTGTCCTACCCCCACCGGGACCATTTTGAGCAATGGATTAAAATACCTGTTTACTGGTGCACCCATGATTACTCTCACATTGTTGATTCTTTACTGGGGATCTGTAGAGCGAAGGTTGTGTAATTTCTAACTCTTTGAAATTTGAACAGCCAATTGAAAACTTCATTCCATTTTGTTGTTCTCTCTTTCACAGAGTCTGAAGGTTTTTTGTGATAAGGCCCTAAAAATACTGAGAGTTTCAATTTGCTAACTTCCCCATAACATGCATTGGCAGAATTTTTTCCAATGCACTCTGGTCTCTGGGGTCTTCTGCATAGCACTATCAATTTTCTGGCATAAGGCAGTTGAGAAATTTCTTTTGCTCTCAAATCACCCAATAGAATATGTTTCATAAGGGGACCTCAAACAAGAGCTGGGATCTTGCATTAACTACCCTAGTTTCTAAGATCTGTCATGACCAAGAAGAAACAAACAAATAAGAGAACAATTCATTTGAGAATAAATGAAGTGGAGTTAAGTTCAATTTCTATAAATGTGTAAGCCACTTCACACATAGTAAAATCAGATCTATGCTTTTCCAGTCTGAAATCCCATGGGTTTATTAGGTTGGCTTGAAACGATTTAAAATACAGTGTATGCTTAGAGATGGAAACTAAACTCATTGAACCATGAGTTTTTGCTTGTTTATCTGTTTTATAAAATTACACAAAATAAACTATCGGTAACACCTAAAGCGATCAGAGAATGCCTAACGCAAAAGAGCACACACCAATGTATAAAAGAGAGGAACACATTAAGACTGATATTCTCCTGAGATATAAATAAACAGTTTTCAGAAATTCAGGGTAGGAGTTCTCATTATCAAACATTTGAAAACCACTACACATTGTATCACTTCTTTAGATATCTATAATGCACCATAACATATAAAAACCCCTGAAAAGTCTCATTTTCCTAAAACGTGTTTAATTTGGTTAAACTTTTAAAATAGGAATTCCTGCATGTATTTAACTTAAAATAGACATTTTTCCCCCAGGAAAATAGAATACCCACTAACATGCGATACCCTAGTTTTTCACAACTTCCTTAGGGGAACGGCTGGCTAAGTCAATATCCAAATGATGCAGCAAAGGCTGCTGAAGACCCACTGACTTTATGATCAATTTCTCCCACCTTTTTAACTCTGTTCCTTTTACATATGTCATTTCCCAACTGCAGGTCCAGCAAAACTATCTGACTCTGTTTATCCAAAGTAGCTCAATGACAATTTCTTATAAATCTCATACAGTATCTGGTACTCACTTGGTGGCACATTCTAATAGAAATCTTCGTCCACTGTCTACAACACAAACCTCACTGATTAAATTTTAAATTATCAATTTGGCAATATTAAAAATTAGATGAGTGTACTTATCAGTTTGCTGCAAAGAACAGAGACTCACTCAGACTACCTTAAGAAAAAAAAAATTATTATAAAGATATGTGACCTGAAGCTAAACCTGGACTAAAAGTCTATCATAGGACCAGGTAGCTGTACAAGCTAGTTACTCGCCCCATTTCTCTCTCTGTCTCTCTCTCTGTCTCTCTCTGTCTCTCTCTGTCTCTCTCTCTCTCTCAGTTTCTTTTATCTTTTCTTTTCATTACCTTCTGGTTCATCTCTCATATTTCCTAGGCAGTTGGTCTGACTGAATGGTGTATAGAGAGAACTATTGTACAGAGTTCTTTGTATCAACTGGTGTCATGGACTCTAGAACGACACCTTTGTGTCAGGTGTACATCTCCTTCTTTAAGTAAAAAAGGCTTCTGTTTAGGCAGCCTATAGTGACTTTCACGATAAAGAACTGGACTAGCGACATTTAGTTTACAAGAGACATTGAATATGGCAGTTTCTGAAATGGCATGTCCCTGTACACTGCCCCTTAATACGCCGATGTGGGGGAAATATTAAATTTGTACTGTACCATATTCAAGAATAAGTAGACATTAAAAGCTGTAATCTGTACATTGAATAATTTTTTCCCATTTTCTCCAAGATACAAGTAAAATAATTTAGACAAAAACAAAAAAAACAAAAAAAAAAAACCTTCTCTACTTGGTCTTTATGCCTCTAAATTCTCCCAGATATAATCAATCCTACATTCTGCTATTGCATTCCTCTAATTAATAATGGTTAGGGCAAACAACTGTTCTCTTCAAAGATCCCCAGTATCTCTTCTTGTACCCAGGATGCCTTCCAGGCTCTGACATTGCACTGAAGACTCTACACCTCCTTACTCTGAGCTACATTCCTAAACATATGTGCCCCTTCAGTCTAAAAGGAAATGTTAGTCTTTGCACTGGTTGCTAAGGACACTGGCCAAATTCTCATGCTTTTGTCTTTTCTTAGGTCATTCTCCTGGGTGTTTATGTTCCTCTCTGTCACTTTACCCTAATCTAACCTGCATACTCTTCTGCACATAGATGCTAAAAATTATAAGCCTGTGCCTTACTAATCAGGGTTAACATGCATAGTAGGAGAATTGAAACTGAATTTAAAAGAAAAATGATTAGCTTAGATTTTCTGGGGGCAGAACTGGATCTTTGAGGCTCTGCCATATGGCTTGGCCATATGGACAGACTATATTGAATCTGACCAAAAGCACTGGCCTAGGAGTCATTAGAGCTGGGCTCTAATCCCAGATATGATACTAACAAGCTATTTAACCCTGGGCAAGACACTTAACCTCCCTGGGTTTCAGTACCTTCATCTGTAAAATAAGTGCTTTGCTCTAGATGATACCTGGAGTGTTTTCAACTCCTCATATTTTATGATGCTATGATGGATGTTTTCATCCTAATATGACTTGGCTTCACTGGTTTGCCACTACTAATGTTAGCTTGGGAAATGGCTCAGCTTAGAGTCTGGGAATAGGATTTAACCAAAGGCACATTCCAGATATATAATCGAGCTTTCACTGTTTCTTTTCTCCCCCAAAGCCCAGGTATTTCTCGTGCCACACTGCAACTTTCTGATCCCACCATGATTCAGACAGACTAGGTACTTGGAACGTTGGCAGAGTTCCTCAGTTGTGAAATAGACACAATCACTTGCAGACCAGACTTTAGAAGTCGCATTAATCTACAGTTTTCTTGAGAAAAATAGTCCTTGACTCACACATGCAAGTGCCTGGCAGAGCTCCCATTGTTATGAAGCAATCTGCCAGGCAACAACTTTTTGGACTTTTTTAAAATCTCTCTTCTTACTTTCTTCCACACCTCTACAAATTTTCCCAACTCTAAGTCACCACTCAGCAATCTTCTTCAAAGTAAATTGTGTAAGAGCAATTTCAGTTAAAAAATAAATAAAGAAGGATAAATAAAATCTAGAAAGACGTACAGCTTGCCATCTTTTGAAACATACCCTTTCTGGCAAGAACATCCACATTAAATGACAGCCCTCACAAAAGATGTACAGGAGAAAGTGGTATTTTCTTTCCTAACCTATAGAGTATTGAGGTAATTTAAAATTTATCTTTGATAATTTCCCATACTTCTTTTATTTATTTCATTTCTGCCATTTAGTTGGAATGTACATTTTATAATTAAATGTAAGTAGGAAATAATATCACACTGACAAAGCCCCTAATCTCCCTAAGATATTAATAGTCAGTTCATCAAGTCAACTCATCTTTAATTCTGGGTCTCACTATGCAAAATGAAAAGATGATCAGATCAACCATAACTTCTCAAATGATGATTATAGGACACAAGCTGTGTATATGTGATAGAAATAAATCATGAATATGGATAAAAGATCTATGTGCCTATGTGTTCTCAGGGTAAATGAGAAAAAAATTCTACTAGGAAACAGGAAATCACATTTCTAGTGTCAGCTCAGCCATTATTTAACTGCAAGATCTTGGGCAAATGCACCCAGTGCATTTCCCAGGATTTCCTGAGAAATCAGTAAGTCAACGTGAATATTTGGGTTTATAATTTGTAGTGTGCTTTACAAATGTAAGGCACTATTATTAGATTGTTTACTCAACCACAGTCCATCTAGGTGAAGCTCCTGACTTCTGACCCGCAGCATAAAATTTAACACCAAAAGATGACTTCACAAACAATCTTGTTCCCTACCTTCATTTTCCAGAGAAGATAACTAAAGCACGCAAGGTTAAATGGTTTGCTCACATAATTTCTCTGTTGTCCTGAAAGTGTTCATTTACAAGACAGTGAACCTAGGTGTATGAAAGGGTAAAGCTTAGAATAATATAAATGTTCAATAACCCAAAGGTTATTATGTTAACCTTTTTAAATCTATACCCTATGGGAGGGTTACCTCTTGAAACCTCTTGTGTCAACCTTCACAAGAGAAAGCAAGAACTATTTCTTTCTCCATTTATTTCCTTTCTTTGTCAAGAATGAATATCAACACAAAGCCCCCATTTGCAGCACACTCAATCTCTTATTCCCACCATCGTTTCTTCAAAGAGTGTTCATTTTATATGTTTTTGCTTTTTTCCTATGAGACTGAAACTCCTTTTCCAGATGCCCCTTGTTACTGGTGCTGACACTGCACCGATTTCTCTTTCAAAGGACTCAATACTCAGTACTGTCTCCAGGTTGTACGTCACATTGGGAAACCATATGAATGGAATGGCTAATATCCATATGGAGATACCCCTTCATTTTAAATTCTAATGAAAGCTATCAGTAGTCTTGAAGATTACCCCTCAAACCTGAAAATTTTGCAAACTATGAGGGGCTTTTAAATATGTTATAATAATACTGTATTTTCTATTTCCATTAAAATACATTTTTAAAAAAATCAAAAGGAAGCTAGAGGTACAGGAAGAAATGCCAATGTTCTTAACTTGTAAGATAAGGTTAAAGAAATATTATCTATGGTGCATGGGGAAAATAGATGCTTAACACTGGTTGCAAACAGTTCATACAAAAGTGACTTATAGGAGAATTGAGATGATAATCATATTGGATTGGAAAAATTAGGGAATGGTTTGAATAAGCAAAATTATTATCTATTATAACATGAAGTCAATAGATAATATCTAAAATTTATAAGTCTATTAACATCAGTATAAGCATTATAATGAGATAGATGGAACTAGTCAACAAAATGAAACAAAAACTGTAAAAGTGGTCAGTGGGGCTTGGAGGCTGACGCAGGAGATTGTTCCATCCTTGAAGGCCTCAGGTTTACGCGTGTGTTATTGAACACACATACATGTGCACAGAACTCACTTTTTCTCCCTCTAGGTGACACACAGCATAAAATCAGTGCTACGAACAATGTCCTCAGTAGATGCTGGTTGGTTATTTCACTGGTTGTTCAGCTATATTGCTCAGGGTTTGAATGAATGAATGCTGGACTACAAACTGGAATGAACCATCATCATCACATCTTCATCATCACCTTGAATCCATACCTCCTGCACACATACCTACTAAGGCTATGACGCAAGAATCCAGCAGAAGTACAGACACTTGACACTGAATACTGGCTAAAATCAGTCCATACAGTGGATTGTTCACATGAAGATGATCAGGTATTAATGGTTGAATGTCATAAAATAAGCCGAAAGGACAATGTTTTAAGGACAATATTTCTATGCATTTTGAATCCTGATTTTACTATAATTATTTGAAATGTTGATTGCTGAGTCTTACTACAATCTACAAAAGCATTTGAATATTCTTGTATTCAGAAATAGGGGGCAAAACAAATAATCACTTCTATTTCAGAAAAGTCAATTCATATGAAATGAATAAAACCATGTGGAAATCTGAAGTAAAAAGAAAATCTTTAACAGACTCTTTAAATAAAGAATAAGGTTTTTAATTTTTTTGGTTACCATAGCAGCAATGATTTTTAAATACTATTCATACAGATTCAGCATTATAGTAATCAGTGTTTTCTATTGTGCTTCCAGGTATTAAAAGTAACAGACAATGTTACAAGCTTAGATTGACATTTAAATTTAAATATTAAGAACTGTTATGAATCAAACATTAATTTATAGCTTCTGTGTACAATACCTGATGTGAGATATTATAAGGGCAGCCATTTCATAACTGACATCAAATAACACAAGTATGCTGCACTTAACTTTCAAGCCTGCAGTGACTGAACATGGGGGCTAGTGAGGGATGGGGACGGAGGGCATACAACTCAAACTGTCACCAGTAGAACTTATGGCATTTATACCAACTACAGGACAGATTGGAGGAGCTGTAGCAGTGGCAGGGGGTGTCCGCAATCATTTCCCAAAGCTCAATTGAAGCTTATTGGCAAGGGTATAGGAAACAAGAAACTAATAGCGCTGGATCGGGGAGTGTGAAAGTGCCCCTGTGTGGAACCCACAAAACACTGATGGAATGCTACAGAGAAGAAGGTGATAAAAGAGGACATACAATCATATTTTTATAGTTCAGGGAAAAATAAAAAGTGGCCAGAATTGATATCACACAATTGTCCTACTCTCAGGGAGCCATACATCTGACCAACAATAAAGGAATTTCTTATCCTGTCAAATGTTTTTTTTTCCTGAATCTATTGATACAATCATATGATTTTTATCCTTCATTTTGTTTATATGGCAGGTCACATTGATTGATTTAAAGATATTATACCAACCCTGAGGAATTTTTTATTCTGAATAAAAGTAATGCTGAGGGGAGCCTCCTTTTCCCTGGTTCATTTTCACACCTGGAAGGGCTTCCAGTATAGTCATATTTCAGCCTACTGACTCTCCAAGATTGAGTCACTTGAATACCAGGTGACATCCATGGAGCCACATTTCTTGAGTGGATGAAGTTAATCTTCGTTTAAAAGCTGCGAGTTACAGGAGCTTGTTTATTTTTTTCTCCATCTTGAAAAGCATAGAGCTATCATCCTAGGTAAGTGTGGCTATTCTGTAGAGTTAAACTTTCTATTATATGATTGGTCCCAAGGTCTAGGCACCCAAGAGGAAGGAAGGTGGAGAAAGAGAGGACAGTGTTGGCATGTCCTTTTAGTCACAGTTCTATAGCTTTACTCTCCACTGGTCATTATCAATAATTATAAAATCACCATCTCATCATATCAGAACAGACACTTGCCTTCTGTCTTATTTCTTAATTAGATTAAAATTCAGAAAGGCAACAAAGAGGTATTATATGTTGACCCCCCTAGGCCCCCAAAGGGAATATCCTACTTATGAAAATAGATGCATCACTGAGATGCTATGTGAGGGAAACAATACACTCCTAAAGTTTCAAACAGGTTAGCAAGCAAACCAGAGAACCGTGTGTGTGTGCCTTTAGAGCAGCATGCTAGGGAGCCTGTATATTTGTATACATAAATTTGGACGGGACATTAATATCTAGTTCAGACTAAAGAACCCATTCCCACTGAGTTTACAAGGTTCATATCTGCACCCGTGGGCTGGATGCGCTAAAGCATTCTGGCCACATAATGCAATGAGCGTGAGTATGAGGGTGGTCATTTTAGCCAAGTCACATACAGACCAACCAAATCAATGGCTAAAGAGCCTGAACTGATCAGATACTGCAACTGCTATCTACTCCCTTACTTAATGCCCTGCTGAACTTTAAATGTGAAGAAAACTTTCTTAAGTACTAAACAAGACAAAACTGCTACATGTTGTGAATTATTTCAACCATAAAGGCTTTACTTTACTGTAAAAAATATCCTACAAGCACCCCATACCAAAAGGGATTTGATGAGAATAGTCCAGAACTACACTGACTGACTATAGCAGTGTTTGCTTTGTCAAAGGGAGATAGTTTCACATCCACAGAATTCTTCAGGTGTTAGTCTTATACCAAAATAAGGATTATTTCTTATAAGAAATCCATAAATACCTTCTAAGAATCCATTGTCACATATGATACAATAGGTCACATATTCTGGGTGATTCAAAGAAGTTGAAGCCTTAGTCCTTACGCTGTGCAGGTCTTTGAAATCTAAACCATGAAATCTAAACCTGGAAAAATAGTTCAAGGTCCTCGTTTTACAGATAAGAAACTCAAATGACAAGAGTCCAGAGAATTTAAATGACAAGCCCCAGACTGCACAACCAGAAGGGGCAGGTTTGAACTGGATGCCTTCATAGAATTTTTTCCCTCGTATCTGTTGCCTCTGTGGAAGAAGTATAGCAAGAAAGATGTCAGGATTCTGAGCACCATGTAGTATGCTCCTTCCTACTTTTCTGCAATGACTACAAACAAAACAAAATGCTGTGACTGAATTTCTAGTGGATCCTAGTAAAGAGACTAAATTCTCATATCCAAATTCGAAATGAGTAAAAGAGAGATGAGATGCATAAATAGAAGACTCAGAAGCAAAGAAAACGACAGAAAGTCTCCAACTTACGATGATTCACTTTATGATTTTGCGACTTCAGGATGGTGCAAAAGCAATATACTTTCAATAAAAACTGTACTTAAGATTCTGAATTTTGATCTTTTCCAGGGCTAGCAGTGTATGGTACAATACTCTTCTTGTGATCCTGGGAAGTGGCCGAGAACGCAGCTCCCCATCCGCCGTGAGACCATGAGGGTAAACCACCTACACGCTGCAGCAGCAATTTTCGACTGCTGCGCTGCAAGAATTTTTAAAGCATGCAAAACCGGACTATTTAGTCAGGGGGACCTGACCTCTTTTCCCTTATACTGTCAAATTAAAAAAAATGATAACAGCTAACATGACAATGCCATCCAGTGTGATGAATCAAAATTATACCTATTTTTGTCAGGCTGGAAAAATTTAAAATATATACACACACACACACCCCGCATAATTTGAGTAATTACTTTATGTGTGCCACGGGATGAAAACGTTTGAAAATGACTGTTCTAGATCGTACAGGGATGCCAATGTTCTTTGGATATTGTGTTTTGTGTTTTTGTACCCTATCATGTCCACGAAATGCCCATCTGTGTCTCGTCTCTGGTGAGAAGAAGGAGAAGTCAGTTACAGATGCTCCTTGATTTATGATGGGGTTACAACTCAATAATATGTGTTCTCAGCACATTTAAGGTAGGCTAGGTGAGTTGTGATGTGCAACAGGTTAGGTGTACTTAATGTATTTTTGACTTACAACTGCGGACCCACAGCAACCAGAATTATCTTCTGGAGGGCAGGCCCCTCACAGTACAGGCTTCCCCCACTAGGTGAGTGTTCTAGGAACCCACTGTATCAGTGTTCCAGCTGGCATTGCTGTGAGAGGCTGCATTCGGCTTCAGTGAAGTTTTTTTGAAGACTCTTCAACATTGTTTGCGCACTTCATGGTGGGTGACTTATGAGCGCCCCTGCCCACGCTGTGCTGAGTGTTCAGTAGTTTTTGACCAAAAATGTCGTGTCCCCTGTGCCTTGCCCTCCCTATTCACCCAATCTCACCCCAAGGAACTATTTGTTGTTTGTTTGTTTCCCGGGATGAAAAAGTCCTCACAGGGAAAAGTTTTGTTGATATGGAGGAGGTGAAAAAAAGAACATATACACACGATCCATGGACATGAACTAAGGGGGGGATTGTTGGAGGGAAGGGGGTACTGGACAGAGGGGGGCAAAGGGGAAAAATTGGGACAGCTGTAATAACATAGTCAATAAAATATACTTAAAAAAGAATTTTTCAAAACAAACAAAAAGATCAGCAGAAGCACTGAAAGGCATCAAAACCAAAGAGTTCAAAAACTGTTTCGAGCAGTGGAAAAATGTCTTGATAGGTGTATTGCATCAAATGGAGAGTACTTTGAAGGTGACTGAAGTTTAAATATGTAAGAATAAATATACAACTTTTTATAAATGCATTCCATTTTGGGGGGGCTCCTCCCCTCATATAGCATTTTCTACTTATGATGGGTCTACTGGGATGTAACCCCATCATAAATCAATGAGCATCTTTATGAAGACTAATGTAAACAGCAGCTATTAATACCCTTCTAATTATAATCATTAAAATGTTGGGGAAAACATGAACTTCCCCATAATTCAGTATTATTGGTATAGTCAAAGAAACCTGCCCTAGGTAAAAAGGCTACTGAGACCTGTAGTTGACACCCCTGATATGATAAACTATTCTGCCTGCTAATGAAAATACAGCTTAATAATTTCATCGACTAAACTCTGGTTGATATATGAAACCTTTATATTCTTTCTTGAGGGCCAAAAAAAGAAAACATTTTCTCATACAGGTGATACACAATACGATACTCTCTACTGATCTACCTAAATTTAAGTGCTAAGCTTGGCTCTAATCATTTGGGCATCTTTCATTTCAATCCCTTTGCCTTATTCTTATTAGCCTTATGCTAGGAAATGTCTTTCTGAACAGATTGAGAATAAAAACTACAAGATTATTATAAGATGCATTAACCAAATTGATAAAGCCAACTCACTTCTCTGTAGTTGGTTTTCTTCATATATAATAAGGATAAAAAGGCTGCAAATTACCGTTTTCAGAAAGATTTTGCTTTTGAGCTTATAGGCAGGGGGAAGCATAGTATTTCAGTTTTGCTCATGTTTTCTAATTTTATCTTCATTTTTATTCTTCAGTGATACCCCCCACTATTACCCTTTTTTCTTCTTCTAGAATCCAACTCTGTAGTTATAATAGATTTACTGCTTATTGGCTCTATCTCCTTTTATCTTCTTTATGTGTGGCATATCTGACAGTCAAATAATCTTCCAAAAGACATTCCGTGATACAATTCCTCAGTGTATGTTCCATCTCTCTTTATCATTCATCTAGGTATCTATCTATAAATCCATCTAGCTCTCCATTATGCTTTTGTTTCAGATACAGATACATAAAATATGATGCAACAATTGACTTACTATTTCTTGGAAGCTAAAGAAAACTTCTGTCTTGATTCTTCTTTTCTGGTTCCAACAGAGATCCCTGCAGATCCATGGACAGAAGGGAGAGACTCTCCTTCTGTTTCCCTCTCGAATTTTCTGCCCAAAATCATGTCTAGTTTTATCAAATAAGCCATGGACTTAAAACCAGCAGCTTTATATCTGCTGACTACAACATGCCTGAATATGTTTGAGAGATGTGTGTGTTCAGAAGTGAAAACAAAACAAAACAGAACTGGGAACTAGGAGGCTCTTCTCTGATTTCTGGAGTTTGCTAGAAAGAGAGAGGAAGAGGAAGGCGGGGAGGCACATTGAAACCTGGGCAATGTCGTTCAATATAAAAGTGCTAAAAATGCATAAGTACTCTCTTCTCAGTCTGTAAAGATGCCGTCATTAATCTGCGGCTTTGGGGGGAAAAATAGCTCCACAGAATAATTTCCTTATCTATCAATTAAAGTATGTTATATATGTTATGAGAACTAATTTCAAGGTACAGTTTTACTGTATTTTCTATCTTCATGATGGAGATAGAAATGAATTTCAAGTTAGGCTTAATTAAGCATTTAAAATTTTTGAATCCACAGAAGGTTGTCTAGTGATACTGGTTTATTTCCTGCTTTATTTAGAGTTTCCCATCTTGTACCACACTCTTGGTACAAGGAGCAGAAAAAGATATGACCCATTTTTGTAGCAGTTTTCAAAATTGAGCAGTGTCTCCCCTTCCCTATGGTGTATATCTACCAATCAGTTGAGGACTTTGGAAAAAGGTAATATGTCAGAAGTGGAGAGAGAATAGAACCAAAACTTAAAAAAAACCACAAAAAAACCAAACCAGCAGGAGTAGTATAACAGGGCAATGCAGCCTTATGCAAATGACTCAGAGCCCAGAGTCTTCGAAGCAACAGAACATAGACTGCCTTTTATTTTGACCATTCAAGTATTCTGCCCTTTAATATTCCTAGGGGATGGCCACCCGTAAGGTCTTGAACTGGTGGAATAGGATAAGAAGCAGCACAATGATTGAATTTTTCCAAAACGGCAGCTGTGCGTGGGAAAGGGTTTCTAGTGGCAAGCTAAAAGGTCACTGATGTATACTTTGTGACAGGTCAAGCCTACGGGAAACAGCATGTCACCTCCTAGAAACGGTACTGATGGAAACCAAATTCTTAGCAAATATTATGCAAACGCTATAAAAGGACTGTGCAGAACCATACAGGACCATGGTCATTCCTTTAACATCCATTTGACTGAGAAAGTGCCTAGTGATGAGAAATTCCTATAAATTCACAACTATTAGAAATAAAATTAAAATTTGCTCTTCATAAATATTTTATATTAGAAATGATGGCAATACAAACTTGAGTTGGGTTTACTCTCTGTATGTACAGATGTTTTTTGGTGTGCAAGTGGTTTTGAGAACCTGCAATATTTCCCTGGCTCTCCAGGTATCTGGAACCACTGGATCATTATACCACCTCAGAATTCAACCTAGCCTTAGAGGTAGCAATTCAGGGGTCCCCAACTGTGGCTAGTTGTGCATGAAGCATGCAGAGTTATGAAGCCGCCCACAGGTCAGAAAAGAAACAAATGATCTGCGGAAAGTCCGGTCTTTTTCCGGGAAGGCCTGGAGAGACAGGGCCCTTAGCATATCTCAGAAAACCAAAAGCCAGTAGGGAAACCCACAGCTTGCTGCAACTATAGCCACAAGTCAAGTAAGCACTGAGCCTGACAGCTCGGGGAAGTGACCCACTTCTTGCCGGCTCAGACAAAAAGGCTTCACTTAGGCCTAGGGAAAGTGTCTCTAATAAGGCCATCTGTTAACCACGTCGCCTGAGTCCCTCTCAGCAATTCTTCATTTTCTCCCTTCTCACCTCCCACCCTAAAGCCAGCCATTAATGCAGCGGGGACTGAGGAAAATGAAGCTGTTGGTCTCAGTAATTATTACCGAGCTCCACAAGGAAATGCAGCGCCATTATTCAGACTCCCGTGTCAGGCCCATTTTGGTCCTGTCCATTTAGCAGAGAAGTGAAGGAAGAAAGCAGGCAGGCTGAGCAGGAGCTCCCGTCATCCATCCCCTGGCTCAGGCAAAGCCATCATGGAGAGGAAAAGAAAGAGCTCGGCCACAGTTCCCCAGGGTTCGAACCTAGAGCTCATAGCAGGTGAGAAACCACATAATCCCACGGAGGAAGCTCTGGGCAAGTGGTCAGGGGTCTTGGGCTTAATTCTCTGCTCTCCCATTGACTTGATTTGCCTCAGGCATAGGGTCACTTAAAGTTGTAGCAATGGTCTGCCACGTCTAACATGGAGATAACGCTCTTCATCTCCTAACGTAATGTTATATGTGCTTTTCATTAAGATGAAAGACCAGTCTAAAACCCTGTACATATTTTGGGGAAATGACTTAACACCTTCAGGTCATCTGAGTCTGTCTTAACAAAAACAAAAAAGAAAAAATAACAATATTTTAATACCTAGTTCCTAACTTAAAGTCTCAGAATATTATTTCACTCAAAAATGACAAAAATTAATATACTGAGTATACTTTTGGAATATTTGAGAACTGAAAACAATATTTTGATATTTGGAAATTAAAGGGAAAAAAGAAAATTTGATATTACCTATCACCAGGATCATTTCAGGTTAAATATGTCTATTGAAATGAAAATGCAGGAATAAAAATATGTTATTCAAAAGCCACACCAATATACTTGAGACTTAAAAGTATTTCACCCATGCTGAAGGGCAGATGCTAAAATTACTTGTATGTTGCAGCTGAAACTGACTCCTTGACAACCAAACTGATCATTAACGACAAATGACAATGAACTCAGGAGAAAAATTAACTCAGCCTTCTATATCTGAGCTCAAAAAACAAACAAACAAACAAACAACAAAAAGAAATAAAATAAAACCAATGAGGGAGACTTCAACAAACATTTAAAATCAAACGATGCAGGCATGCGAGCATCATAGAAGACTGTTGTCAATACAGCTTTAAATGTTCTCTCATCCTAGAAAAAAGTAAATTGCTGATTTCCCGGGTTATACTTCTTCTTCAAAATGGTTTCTTTAGAAAGCTGTCCACACTGTAGGGGTTGGGAGATATTTCCAATGATGGCCTTAGATTTCTGCATTTCACTGGATGAATCACTGGAGATATGACTGGCCTCATTCCTCATACATAGATTCATAGTAAAAAAGAAAAAGTATTCCCATTAAACCAAAAAATTAAGGCTTTTAGAAACTAAATTTTTAAAAATGGAATAAAAGTATAAAATTATTATTTTAGAAACTATAAGGACAGATAGCAAGCAAGCAAAATGTTTCCTTGACACAAAGCCACCATGACAGAGCCAGATTTTATCTTAATTGGTGGTCCTTCCCTCCTCCCCAGTGAAGAGCCCTCCTAAAGAAACATGGTTAACTGCAGCTGTGGGGACAGGGTAAAAATTCACCCACATTCCCACTAACTCAAAGCAGCTCTGCTGGGCAAGGATAGGTAGATTCATCAGCTCAGGTCTACTTTTTGTAACGGACTGTTCAACAGCTCCATATACCATGGCAATCTGTCAAGAAGGAAGAATGTGTTCTGAAAGGTATGTGACTGGTAATTGTGACTCAATAATGCAATAGACAGGGTCCACTTGTTATGGTAATCACCAATGGCATTGTAAATAATGTGTTCTGTTTGTTTATTGTGGCACATTTTCAGAAATTGTCCCTTTCCAATTAAGCATGCCTGGGGTAGCCCTAGGCGAAATTGTATGTAAGTAACTTGTTTCCCAATAATTCACTATCCCTCTATAAGTATGTTCATTTTACCTGCTCCTCCTTCCATTAGTTCCCAGCCTTTATCTTTCTAAACCCCTAAAATAACTTTTCCAAGTTATTTATAACAGCAATCACCTCTATAAAATTCTCATTGCACACCCAATTTATGTAAAAACCACCTCCATTCTGCTAACTTTCTAAACCATGAAGGACAGAATATCAATGCTAATGTAGTTCCCAACACATAGGAGGTATTCTATAGCTTTTCGTGGACAGTTGAATAAATAACTCACTAAAAATATGAATACTATGTGATTTATAAGTCTGAAGGGTTCTCGGGTTTTTCCACGTCTGCTTTGATAAAAAATAATGACCATTTCAACTCACAGGTCTAGTTTGTTTTAAAGCAATTCTATGCCTTTTGCACATGAAACAGTAGGAGCTCAACAACTACTTTGGAAATAAAAAATATTTTGATACATAAATGTTTGGATGGACAGTTGATATCATTGTATGGAGAAAGCTGATATTTCAGAAGTAGCCATCCCCCAATGTTTCCATTAGGAAAGATATACAAGATGGGAAGGGATAGTCTGCAAGTTAGTCATTCACGTATCTATCAGTCTACCGAATAAATATATGATTTTTCTCAATCACGGAATCTAGAATGTTAAACTATTTTGACATTTGGCTGCTGTCTGTGGTCCTAAATTCTAAATTATGAATATCCTGAGCTTGTTTTGTTTTTATTTTTGCCATAAACATTGAGAAATGAAACAACTAGAGAGGTCTTCTCAATCTCACACGAATGCCTGGCTTCTTCTTGAAAGAGGCTAAATAGTAGCTGAAATGTTAAGTTGTCTCTGATTTGAATTAAGCAAACTACAGAAGTCATGTCTCCTGTAGAGGACAGGTAAGAGCAAAAATAAAGATTTTGAGAAAATTGTCATATGTCATTAAAATTTGGAAAATAAATGAAAGATATGCAATATTTTGTTTATTTCAAATTAAAAATATTTAAGAAGCAGATTTTAAAAGAATTGGCTAACTTGGCACCAAAGAATTGAATGTATGTCTATTAATACACACATTTTGACATGTAGGCATAACCTCAGTAATCCCTAATGGATTTTTTTCTTTTTGTTTTAAATTTGTAATCCAATGTGCAATTATGTCTGAGATAGAAACAAAGCTAGAAATAAAACTATTTTATTCTCATTGAATTTCAGGAGCAGAGAATTATTCCACACTTGTAAAAATTATGTCAACAAATATCCAGCAACATCTCAGTGATTCACGGTATCTTCATGATCTGAAAATGGCCCAGAGTAAGTGCTTGTGAAGTGTACTGAGAGGTTAATCAAAAACGTTACAGTCACTAACCCTGAGAGCGAACAGTCTGTATGTGCAGACTGGCATGAGTGTACCCAGAGCACAATAGATTTAACAACTGGATGCACAGAGCAATCTTTTACATGGTGTGTGGTATTTGGGTTGTTATCTCTTATATCATTGTGAAAAGCAAGTCATTGGACTGATGGAAGTGTTAAAACAGCCAAAGGAATTTAAGGGATGGCATTACTTGGAGGTGGGTGAAAGGATATTAAATGACAGGACTTGGGTAGTACCTATGGAGGAGTAAGATAAGGGGTCAAAACAGGGATAAACCCTCCCAAGAGTAATCACGAACAGGTCATAAATGATTTTTACCTTACTACATGGGGCATGGTTAATAATGCCTATGTTCTCTCATTGGTTATGCTAGCTCAGCTTGGTCTATCTGGTAGGATGTTCTGTACAATTCAACAAGGACATTGAACTACTGCTATGTACCATATCCTGAGGACTTGTAGCCTAAGAGGAGATGATCTTTGTCTCAGAGTCAAGAGTTAATTGGGAAGAAGAGGCATATAAACAGTTCAGTTCAATGTAATTACAATCATAGAAAAACAGATAAGATACAGACGTATACAGAGGAAGGGGTAAGTAATGATGTGGGATGTGGGGTTGAAAGGAAAGTTCAAAATCAGGGAGATTTTCTTAACAAGTGAAAGCCAGTTGGACATTCAGACCTGAAGAAGGCAATGTTACAAACAAAAGAAACTACAGGGACAATATGGAGTCCATGAAGAAACAAGTTAGCCACATTTTTGAAGCTCAAGGTATAAGAGATGACTGTGGAAGGAGGGTGGGGTGCTATGGGAGAGGAAGCTGGGCATGGAGGTCACGTATGTGACATGGTTGTAATCATCCAAAATAAAGACAAACGCTTTTAAGCAGGGGGATGAGGAGGTTAGATGTATATTTTAAAAAGAGCTCTCTAGCAGTTAGAGGAAATGAATTTTGGCGTAAGTCTGGGGTATGGAGAACATTATGGACCTTAATATAATAGTCCTGGTGATTGCTGATAAGGACCTAATCTAAGGCAATGCTGTTGATGAAACCTAAATGAGATACATATGTGATGCAGGAGCAGAATGAACAGAAATTTATGTTAGGATGTTATTGGTGGGAAAGTGAGATAATAGAAAGCAAAGAACAAAATGCATTTTTTTTTTTTTTTGCTTCCAAATGATTTCCTCCTGGAGAAAAGTCAGAAAGTCACAAACCGAGTTATAGGATCTAGGAGTTATCAGGGAGAAAGGTTAAAGTACTTGACTTAAGGTGTTGTTATGACCGAAATGGTACCAGATATCCAGAACTAATTTGATATAACAAATTTGTCTTTTAAAAAAAGATCAAGGACAGAACAGACCCCTTTTGCTTTAAACACATACATGGTTCCAATGTCCCCAGTGTTCCCTTCTCTATTCCTGTGGTAGGGTCAAAGAATTACAGATGGTGACACAGTCTTGTGTATAATTAAATTATATTTCCCTTGTAATATGTCTCAATTATAGCTCATAGGATTTATTGTTAACAGCAAACAAATTTCATTTCAGTGCTAGATCTTTCACACAAACGGGTCAATAAGAAGCCAATAACCAGGTTAAGAAAAGTAATAAGGGAAAGAGGACAGTTCTTAACCTTCCATGGTTCTACACTGTAGGACCACACTATTGTATGGTCTGCCCTATGCAAACTCATTTCATCATTGCTAAAAAAAAGTCCTAGAAAACCCCAAAGCCTGAACCAACATGCCCTTAAATCGAAAAGAATCTGACTCAAACACAATCTACAACCTCTTGTCTCATTTCCCATTTTCCTCCAATCCTTCATCACTTTCAGGTGAAATAATGATGGGTGAGATCGCAGGGAAGAAGATGGAGGAGGAGGAGAAGGAAGAGGAGGAAGAGGAGGAGAAAGAGGAGGAGGAGGAGAAAGAGGAGGAGGAGAAAGAGAAGGAGAAG
>PVJD01001330.1:179015-277136 GCA_004026545.1 Mormoops blainvillei
AGGAGAAGGAGGAGAAGGAGAAGGAGAAGGAGGAGAAGGAGGAGGAGGAGAGGGAGGAGGAGGAGAAAGAGAAGAAAATGCTGAAGACAACAACAGTGTAGTTATTGTGGGATGGAGGGGAATATAAGGGGACTGAATGGTAATAGAAAAAATACATAAAATATTTTTAAAAAAAGAAGACAAGGAGGAGGAGGAGAAACATTGATATGAAAGTGCAGACATCAAAGCCAATGGAACAAATTCCTCTTAATTTCATAAAAAATTATATTTACAACAGTTCTGTATATGTTCTAATAGTGCCTTCATAAGACCGACTTTGTAATAGGACACGGAAAAATGAAATTATCTAACCTAGTAAATGCAACAGAAGAAAGTAGCTTTCCAGGAGGAACTGGAGTATAACTTGATGTGTAATCACAAAAAAACTTCTCTCATCTCCCAGCTTGAGGGAATCTAAATTTCATCTGAACATTATTGTCCCTCTGTCTCTCATACTTATGTCTTTAGTGTTTTAAAAGGACATATTCATTTTTCCTTTTGTCAATACTTTGAGTTTGTATTCTGTGCCCAGCTCACAGGTAAGCTTCCATATTAGGTTACTAGCTCTAGAGTGAAATTTCCTTCCTTCCTTCCTTCCTTCCTTCCTTCCTTCCTTCCTTCCTTCCTTCCTTCCTTCCTTCCCTCTTTCCTTCCTTTCTTTACTTACTTACTTAGCATTTATTGAAAGGCATTCATATACCAGGAATTATGCTAGACCCTGAAGAAACAATGGTATGTGAATGCAGGTACCATCCTTGCCTTCAAGCTTTGAAGTCTGATGTGGCTGAGTAGGGGAGGAAGGTGAAGTGAAGGCTTTACCCTTAGATAAAAGGTGGCACACCAAACCCTTTCTCCTACCTCTACTGTAACAGGAGGTAGGGGGTTGAAGGGATGAATTAAGGTATAGTCAGATTAGAATGTTTAATGTCAGGAAGAGGAAAATGTTCCCACATGCTACAATCTTTAATGGAATGTCATTTTCTGTGTAAGCTGGGGAGGGCAAGGTCAGGATCTTTTAGTCATGTGTGTGTTCTTGGCAACGTGTAGCACAATTCTTAGCAAATACCTACTACTCCTGAAATGTGGATTGTATAGGTAGTTTTTTAATGGGAATAAAGGAATGAAGGACTGAACAAAAGATTCTGTTGCACCTGTAATTAGAGGGTCTGGCTGGCAAAAAGTTCACGAGGGCTGCGGAAGTGTATTTCAAAGTCGCTATCACTAGGTCTATAACCTGGGAGTCATCCTTGGGCTTAATGGAATGTTCACATGACTTTTCTGTCCAGATCCCGTAGAGAGAGAGAAAGGAAATGAGTTGGAGCAGAGAACTATAAAACGAAAGTTATAACACATGATAACAGGATCATTGTTTTTTGCATGTCTCTTATTTGATTTTCTGAAAGCAGGCACATTTTGAGTAAAAACAGGTTTTATGTCCTAGCAATAAAGAGATATAACTATAAAAATATGTCTTATCAGCAGGCATGTCTCTAAATAGAATGTTTTACCAAGTTTCCCATGAGGCGGCTGAGGCCCTTTAAATTATAGGGTATATGAGCTTCCCTGCAGGGCAGCCTTTGAACTACAGCACATTGTCAATCTAATGCAGAAGTGGGAAATGAACCTTTTTGGAAATGAAGAGTATGTGTTCTTAGCTCAGCACTTCTAGGTTTCTCCCTAAAGATGGATATCATCACTAAACAAGAAAAGAGATGTACAACTGGTATGAGTCAAGTGAAACTTAATTTAAATTGCATTAATTTAGGGGGAAAAATTCTCACATCTTAACTTAAAGATTTAAAAAAAAATTTTTCACATCTCACATTTCTCTCTGTCAAGCTTGACTCAGGGCAAAGCAAATAAAAATTGTCAGCATTGCCTGACCAGTGCAGTTCAGTTGGTTGGGCAGCATTCCACAAAGTGAAAGGTCACCGGTTTGCTTCCCGGTCAGGACACATGCCTGGGTTAGGGGTTTGTCCACATTAATGGTGCAGCATACAAGAAGCAACTGATCAGTGTTTCCCTCTCGCTTTGATGTTTCCCTCCCTCTCTTTCTCCCTCCTTTCCTCAATCTGTTAAACAAACAAACAAACAAACAAACAAATAAAATAAAAAAAGAACTTCTAGCATTCAAGCATTCACTTAAATGGACAGAGCAACATAGTAAGTAATGGAGAAGAGCAGATAATTCAAAGGTTACCTCTATTTGTGTTTGTAATAGTATTTTAAGTTGATTTACTTTCTTAATTATATTTTCCTAAGGTTAATATTAATATTAATTTGCAATCCTTTAGAATGTAGCAGAGGCCTGGAAATATCCAGGCCTTTTGAAGGAACCAATGTGGATTGTTTAATACCCTAGGGATAATTCCCAAAGAAAATAATCCAAAATAGAGTGCATTTAGTATGTGCTGTAGCTTTCAAGGACTGCTGTTACTCTTGGTGATAGTACCAAAAAAATCTCATGGGACTTTTTCCATTAAGTTGGGCCTGTGAAGAAAATCCTGATTCACAAAACTCGTCATGCACTGTTATTCAAACTAGTAAAAAATTGGAGGCAACTTAATGTCCAATAATAAGGGACTAGTTAAACAAATTATAATACATCAACAAGATGGGTTCTTTTACTATTAAAATAGCATTTATAGAGAATTCTAATGACTTGGGAAACTGCTTATGATATACCATAAAAGGGAAGAAAAATCAGGTTATAAAACTAACTATACAGTGTTATCACCACTATGTGGTTAAGAGCACAATTGCAAGAACCTGGCTGCATACCTTTGAGTCCTGATTGTATCGTTATTAGACATTTGACCTAGAGTAAATTACTTCACCTTTCTCAGTTTCGGTTTCTTTTTTTGTAAAAGGCAGATAATACTACCTATCTTAAAGTGTTGCTATAGGATGAAGGAATCTTTAGTGTATTTATAAAATGCCTGGAACATAGTAAGTACAATAAAGACTACTATTTTTCAAGCAAAAAGGAGAGAGAGAGAGAGGGAGAGAGAGAACTCATGAACATGGAGAACAGTGTGGTGATTGTGGGGAGGGGGTGGGTGGAGGTGGAAGATGGTATACGGGGATAAACAGTAATGGAAAAAGTACAATAAAAAAATAAAAAAGAAATTACCTGGGGTCCTAATAATTAATGGAAAGCAAGTGGTTTGGAGGAACAATTTACTTTATATAATAAATAATAAGGATGGGTTTCATTTAAAAAATACTATTTTTATTTGTTTTAAATCAACATAACTTTACTCACGCTGTTTATTCTACTTAGTTCCCACTTTCCCTTGGACATCTGGCTCACATGTCACCTACACAGAGTATGAAACTTTTTCTCATGACAGAATTAAGCATCCCTTCCTTTTCATTCTCAGCGCACTTTACAATAAACTCTGACAGAGTATCTATACCACAGGATGGTAATCAATGTGTATCTTTCCCCATAATGTGGGCCCTTCGAGGTGAGGAACAGGTCTTGCTCCTCTCTGTATCCTCACAGCTCAGCAAGTGCCTGATATATGAGAAGTGCCAAGTCCACGTTGGATGGATGAATGAGTGAATGAATGAATCAATCAATCAATGCTAATTTCCATGAGTGAAGTAAGAAGAAAGAAAAGTAGCAGTTTCCTTCCCTATGACTTCCACAGGCTCAGGTGTACCTTTTTGGCCTGAAGGAAGAGTGAGGAATATTTTCAGTCCCTATTTCATAACTGCAAATCCTCAACATTTCTATTCTCCTTCTATTATTGCCTTTCCTAGTATAATACTTGTCCTGAGAAATAAACAGGGTGGTAAAACAGAATCAAAAACGGATTTAGGAGTCAAAAGCTCAGGTTTTGTTGCTGACTTTCAAACATGTGACCTTGAACAAATAAGTAAACCACTTTGAACATGTAAAACACAGATGATAATATACATTCCGTCTCCATCTCCTTCAAAGTGTTATTTTAAGTACCAATTAAAGAATTCATGTGGGAGCATTTGGAAAGGCAGCATACAAATATAAGATATCATCGTTAGTTACTTAGCTGGTAAAGCTTAGCTCATTCAGAAGTTCACATTTAATATCAGACTTTTTACAAATTTGAAATAGGCTATAATTTTTTGACAAGATGAAGGACAACCTTTCAGCATTTCCCTTTGCCTCATTTTACAGAGAAGTTGTTGAAAAAATGGAGATTAAAATTATTAAATAGAGTTCCTATGGAACACACTGAAAATGAAGAATGTAATTCACATTAATATTTAAATATACAGACATTCTTCTTTGTTCTATTTATAAAGCATCAATTAGCGATTACATTAAAATGCTCACATAATTCTATTTGGTTGACAACAGCTTCCTCCCATTTCATAAACAAACTGCGGCACAGCAAGGTCTAAATGCATTATGGCGGAGTTACCGAGTACGATCTGGCAAAGGAATTGGGAATTCCTTTCTGAGCTGCCCAACAGAACTTTCTGTGACAGTAATGTTTGAGAATCTGCACTATTTCAGTAGCCACTACACATATGTGGCTTTTTAGCACTTGAAATGTGGTTTGTATGACAAAGGAACTTAATTTTAATTAACTTTAAATAGCTATTTTGACTAGTGGCTACTTATTATATTAAACAGTGTAGTGTTACCAATCACTGTATTTAGCATGATGATTTGCTCATTAGCCCAATGAACACTTTAAAAAAATGAAAGTTAATTATTATATAATGTGAAAGAAAACTCCCAAACACTGTCAGTGTGACCAGTGTCTTTTCTCCATTGGATAAACATTATGATCCAAGATTGATTTAGGAGGCACAGAATCAAAACAAAGATAATGACTGGATGATTCAAATGCTTACTGGCATTCGGTTATAATAATTTGGACAACAGAAAAAGCTGGCCTTATTGCTAGAATACTTAGTCCACCAGCCGAAACGTCCCCTGGATATGGATTTGACAGGCATGGCTGCCCTGGCTTTGGTGACTGTCCTTTCTGTGGCCAAGCCCCTTTCTCCAAACTCACATTTCCTATGCACTGGCAGACAGAAAAGCCTGCCCCATCTCTTTGGATGTGCTTCCCCATAACTCTCAATCCAATACACAGATCTTCCCTTTTATCAGCCACAGAAATTCAGGGAAGGTACAGAAGGAAAAAATATTTATTTTAACCCTCTGATAAGGAAAGAACTCAACCTGTCTGGGAACAGCCATTCCTTCTTTTCCTTCAGACATACTGTCAAGAGCATCTTAAGGTCAGACTATAAATCATGTAAAATATCTTTATCTTTTCAGGGCAGTTTTCCACCAATATTATAATCAAGGACAGGAGGGGTCACGAAATTCCTTCAATACAAGTCCTCCCGGCAGCAGGTGGGAATGAAACTTTTAGCTACTGAAACAACTCTTACAGAACGCCACCAGGTTCTGGGAGGGACTCATTCTCAGCTAAGATGAGGTCCTTGGCTTCCCAATGTGGTATGTGGGTGTTTCTGATATTCATTAAAATGGCAAGTTGGCAGAGTGAGGCATCGGCAACATTTACCCACTCATCAGCTGCCCAGTTCAGAAATGTTCTGGACTATTTCAATCCTCTAGGCTTTCTGTATATATAGCTTTTCAGACACAAGCCTCAATTCTGCCCAGCAAGATTCCTGCTTGTTCCAGAACTGACCTTTGAAGTAGTGATTCTATATTTACTGGATTATATAGAAATTTGGCAACTGAAAGGAAAATGTCTCAAGGTAGTTGAGGACGGATGGATGGTGGCCTAGGATCTCACTCTCATGGATTTTCCCAACTTTCAGATTACTGAGTCCAACTCCCTTATTACATGGGAAATTTGGGCCCAGAGGGGTAAAGTAACTTGACCAGGAACATACAAATAGTGTCTAAGCAAAAACGTTGAAAGTTATAACTTAAAATGATGACTTACTTTGCCTTTTCATGTATACTCGTGTGATAACTAGATTACTAGAATAAGGAAACTGAAAGGTTAGAAGATCAAATCATTTTAGTGAAATACTCAGTGCTTTAAAATATAAGATCTATTTAAGCCATCAAGGGTTAAGGATAATCATTTATAGAATTTGTAGGTGCTAGTCTAAGGCTACTGACAACTATTTTCTGGAAATCTGATGTGACATCTAAGACTTAAATAACCCTGAAAATTAGAAAGTCAGCTAAACAACCTCAAACACCCTTCCCCAATCTTCACTCCCTCAGATAGGACATATTTTACCCCTTCTTACATATATTACCTTGGCTTAAAGATTAATAGTTCTTCTCAAAGTTGGCTGAGCTTTGTAATCAATGAAGATTTTTCAATTTTTTTTTTCCTTTAAAATGATAGATTCCTTGGTTATAACCCAAAGTTTCTTGGTTGCAGTCTGGATTCTATATTTTTAATAAATTCCTCCAAGTGATTCAGATGCATCATTTGAGAATCACTGTTCAGAATATTCAATGCCAGTTACGCTGACAGTTATTTATCTGTCCTTTCATCCACTAAATTTTAAAGTAGGGAACAAGACTTAATTATATTTCTTTTTTTTTTTTTTGGCAGGGGGGGAAGGGGTTCTGGCCTCAACTCTATTCCTCACGTAATGACGCACACAAAGGTTTAGAACCAGAGGCATCTCAGTTTGAATTCCAGCCCCGCCCCTACTAACTTTATGAACCTGAGCAAATAACAAAACTTTTGTGAGCCTTAGCTGTCTGTATAATTGTATATCCATCAAAGGTTTGTTGTAAAATGCAAATAAGACCAAGCAGGTAAATCGTAACAATATGGGTTTTGGATAAGTAGTACCTAGTAGTTGTACTAGTAAAGGCAGTGGTATTAGTAGTAAAGGATTAGTAGTGGCAGCAAGTAGTACTTGCTCAAAGGACACCTTTAACTAAAAAAGAGACCATCTTTTTCAATAATCTGGAAGAAATAAGGCACTGTGCAACAACTAATGCTTTGTGAGGAGTAAATGGTGCCAAGTCATTTAATTTTCATCTCAGATTGAGTAGCAAGCCATGCAGAAAAAGGGAAGGAACAGATGTAATCTATCGATCAACAGTGTTTTTGATTTGGTTCCATTTGGCATTCCCATCAATGGGCAAGTAAAAGGTGATCTAGACCAGCGCAGGTACAACCCCTTTGTTTTATCACACTAAATCTCCCTGAACATGCCCGCTTCTCTCTCCTCACTGACTCCTCTCCAAAAGAAGGAAAAAATTCTAAAAGAAAAAAAAAAGCCAGATCTTGAAGAACATGTTTACACGGGGGTTGGGTACAGATGGCAGTGAGGGGAGTAGATCAAGTGAAAAGTCCTCCTTAGAAATGTTGGGTCAGCAACCTCACAGTCTCTGGAATTTCATTTGACTTTTCTAGAGCAGCAATTTTCAACCTTTTTCATCTCATGGCACACATAAACTAATTACTAAAATTCTGCAGCACACCAGAAAATATATATACTTTTTGCCGATCTGACAAAAAATAGGTATAATTTTGATCCATTCACGTACTACTCCATGACTTTCTAACCTGTCCTCCAATTAATCACCACAGCTTTATAACACTTGGCAGTGCTCTGCTGAAGTCACATGAAATAAAATGTGCCCTTCTGCTGATGAAACTTTGCTGTGTGTGGAGATATTTTAGCCTGCTGCCTGGATAATTACATGTGTCACTCACATTAAAGACACAGTGAATTGAGGTTGCTGTGCCCGGCATCACCACATGGGGCTCTGCACTAGTATGATGGCCCCTTGGTCATTGATGTGGCAGCTCCAATAACCTCACTCAGTTCTGCCCTCTCAATAATCATCTGTCATTGACCATACCTTCCCATGTTCAAATGAAGGCAAGTACCTTCTCGCCCTTGGGGGTTGGTCACAGTTGAGACAGAATGTCATATGCCTTAGAAAAGTCAAGGTTGGTTCACAGGGCTCTTAGGGTAAAGAAGGTTGACAAAGAAAGGAAAACTAGCATTTATAATAACTTAGAATGTCCCATACACTGTTGTAAGTGTGTTCACACATGTCACATAACTTAATTCGCACAATAACCCAGTAAAGTAACAAGGTTCAAAGAAGTTAACTACCCAAAGTCACCCAGCCAGTTGGAAGCAGACCTGGGACTAGAGATCAGGTTTCCAGTTTCCCTATCCAATGTTTTTTCTACCAATATGTGCGTAATACATTGTTCCATATATTCATACATTCAATCAAAGATATTCATTTTTGTAGGATGTGATATTTAAGAGCTCAGGCTCTGGAATTAGACTGAGTTAAAAACCTAATTACACAACGGGGTAATTTTCTTACCCTCTATATCAGTGATTTTCAACCTTTGTTATCATATGGCACACATAAACTAATTATTAAATTTTGTGGTACACCAAAATACGTATATATTTTTTTGCCGATCTGACAAAAAACAGGTGTAATTTTGATCCCTTCACACCAGACGGCTATTGTTTTGTTGGCTGTTGTTATTTTTTTAAAAATTTGACACTCTAAGGGAAAAGAGGTTAGTGCCCCTGACTAAATAGTCAGGTAATACCTTTTTAAAAATCCTTTTTTTTTTTTAAGTGGAATCATTTTTATTAATGTGAACAGAAGTTCCTTCATGAATTGGGCATGTGCCTATGTAAACTGTAATGAGAAAGATCAAGCCTTAGGGCCATGTCACTGTGGTCTAACTCTAGGAGAATGACCTCTATGCTGTCAAGAGGCCTGGATTCCAGCACTGTTGCTTACTGTGATCCTGATGTCGCCCCTGGCACTAACGTTCTATGATTCTACATCCCTCATATATCGAGTCATGTCTGAGAGGAATCACAGCTACAGAGTTAAAGCTGCACTTATCCTTTATCCATGTCTCTAATCATAAATGATGAGCCACTGTCAGAAAGCTGTCTTCATGTGCTCGCAGCCCTGAGATCATGAGAATGACGCTATTAATGGTAGGACACCTGCTTCTCTTTTCTAGGCCTCTGACCACTGGGCAGGGATTCCATGCAAAACTTGGAAAGCTCTTGTCTACATGACTTAGGGCTCTAACCAGTTATTATTCCCTCACTTATTTTTTATTTAACCTTTCTTGTGTTTTTCCTATTACCATTTAGTCCCCCAGCAATCACCACACTGTTGTCCAAGCCCATGAGTCCTTTTTCCTTTTCTTAATCCCTTTACCTCATCACCTGTCCTCCCCACTAGCTGTCATTCTGTTCTCCATCTATGAGTCTGTCCCCATATTTCTTGTTATGTCAGTTTGTTCATTAGAATCCACATATGAGTGAAATCATATGGTATTTCTCTTCCCCTGACTGGCTTATTTCACTTAGCATAATGTTCTCCAGGTCCATCCATGCTGTCACAAAGGGTAAAACTTTCTTCTTTTTCACAGCTGAGTAGTATTCCACCGTGTAAGTGTCTCATATGGGTGTGCCTCTCGTGGCACCCTGTATATACATCAGTTCCCTATTTGTAAAATGGGTTAATAATAGAGCCCATATCAGAATTGTTATGAAGGTGAATAAATTATCCATGTAAAACCTTAGAACAATGCCTGAAACATGGAATGATTTCAGGAAATTCCTGACAGAATTCATAGGCAGGTGAGGAAGTCAGATGCATAAACAGATAATTATACTGCAGTATTTAGTATTTAGTACAAATACTAAAATAAAGTAAAAAGGAAAAGCTGTGGGGCCTCAGAGAATTCCTGCCTAGCACCTTCCACCCTGTAAAATGTGAAAGAAGTCTACCTTAATAAAAGGAAAACAAAACTCCGAATGGTATCTATAGAAACTGGCTATGCCAGAAAATTGTTATGGGTTTAACTGGTAAAGACAGAAAAAGGTCATTCCAGGGGCCATTTTTTACCCAGAGCTCCCCTGCCGGCTTCTGGAAGCCCCCTGGGGTTGAGGTGCTGAGTGAGGACTTAGCTTGGCCATTATCAGAGCTGCTCTCCACACTGATGAAAAGCTAAACTCATTTTATTCAAACATGACACATATAAGGCCTAGGAATGAATCATTTTCCATTAAAAAAGTCTCAGAATTCCCAGAAAACAGAAAACGATATCAGTTTCTAAGATTTTTTTGTTTAACCTACCAAACAATAATGATATTTAAGCAATATAAACCAGATAAAAAATCATTATTGAGCTTTATATAGAATGACCCTGAATTTCAATATTTCACCCCAATTTTCCAATTTTTACCCTAAGACTGTGCTACACCAGCCCAACTAAATGATTTGAAATTCCCCCAAAGATGTCTTTAGGCTTTCTGGCCTCTGGAGGCCTTTTTCTGGCCTTTGCTCATTCCTGCCCCTCTATCTGGATTTATCTTACCCATATCCTAATCTCTGTCTCTCAGATTCTATTTACCAAGTTTCCAAGACTCATTCAGAGGCCTACTCCTTTCTAAGGCCTCTTCAAGGAATCAAATATTTCCCCAGATGTAATAGGGGCCCAGTTTCATCTTCATTGTCTTTGTCCAAAGCCCCATGGTCTGGTAGTACTTCTGGATATACTACTTCTCGGTAGCCTTTTAAACTGCATGTGACATACATTTTTAGTAAGTACAGGAGAGAAATCCATGGATTATGCCGGGAGTGTCGATCGAGTCAAATATAAAAAAAAACAAAACATTAAACACCTCAGCCAACTTAGTATCCATTATATGACAAGCACCATAGGCAGTTCTCCATTGGCTACAGAAGAAATAAAATACAGTAACTCTGCCTTTATAGAAAGTATGCTTAAAGAAATGAGACCTATGCTCAGAAAATAATTTACAAATGTAAATATAAAATAATAGTACCTAACATTTTATTGTATGTTTACTATGTTTCAGGAACTATTTTAAGTGAGGAAGTGATCTATCTATCTATCTCTATATCATCTACCGACCTACCTATACATCTCCTCATATGGTCATCTCCATAACTCTAGGAGGTGGGTGCTATTATTATCTCCATTTTACCAAGTATAAAATAGAAGCATGGGGACATCACTCAATTAGCAAACGATAAAATACTGACTCCAGAATTCATGTCCTTGATGTACTGTCTTTGATGTATGACAGATTATGAAATTTCGGACGTCCAACTACAGGTTCAGAAACTGAAAATGGCATTCAGAGTGGGGAAAAGTAGGTGTAGTCAAATAGGAATCCTAGTGCTCGGGAAGAGGAAGATTAAAACAGAAAGTACTGCCTGCATGGAGAAGATCAAGTGTAATATTTGGCATAGGGGGATAAAGTTCAACAAAGTTACAGAGGCCAGAGCAAAAATGGTTTGTGTGGTGAGACCCAGTGACACATCAGGACCACCAGGTGAAAGAAAGAACACCTGCTACAGGGCCTTGAACATAAGTTCAAGAGTTAAGATGTGATAATTCAAATAACAGAGCCGTCGGAGGCCCTAGAGAAGCAAAAGGTTGGTGGATTGAAACTACTGATCATTTGGAATTACTTGTCAGTAGGATTTTATACTGTATTACGTCATTTATATTCTCTATAAGATTCTGTCTTTATTAAGCTTTTTAGGTTGTTTTAGGATTCATTTATTAATCAATGTATCCTCCATGCCCGGCAAAATCCCTGGCAAATGATCATAAATGGTTGTTGAAAGAATGAATGTATAAAAAGAGTACTGAGACAGAATTGGACAGGGCAGTGTGGAAAGACAAGGAAAAGGAGCATGCTTCCAAAGCGAGGCAGTGAGTATAACGGCTAACACCAAAATGAAGTCAAGGAGGAGGAAAGTTGAGAAAAGTTTATTCAATTTGGTTAGAGGTGTGTCTGATTGACTTTCCAGGAGTACTGTTCTAATGATAGATAGGACTCGATCCAGTCTTCATGATGGTAAAGGAGAACATAAAGGCAGTAGATAGGATCCATGATTTTTTTTTTAATTAGTGGAGGAAAAGGTTTGTAAGTGGGCAACTGGGTCAAGAATACATTTATTTTAAGAAGACCAAAATCTCCTCCTTTAAGCTGTTAATGCGAATGTCTTCTGTGAGTTTGATAATAAAACACTCACTCTTGCTCTGATGGCAGTAAAGTTACGTCAAATCCTTTGAGTCCCTCAGACCACCTACATGACACTAATCAAATGGTGGGGTTTTTATAATAGATTGTATGAACCAGATATTGAGAAATTAAATTAATCTTCTAAATATTTCATAGCAATTCACAGACAGGTATAGAATGTAATCTCCATTTAATCTTCACACCAGGGGAAGGGAGAGACTGGGCACGACCACTTCTGAAGCTCTTCCAGTTTTTCACTCACTAAGCCCAGGTCTTCCCACCGACATTCTTTGCTCAGTAAGGCTCCTGTCTTTCCCAAGTTAGCTGCCAGCCTGACCTTTACTAATGATCCTTAGTTGTCTAATTAGCTCCAAGAGAAGTTTCTATTACCCTATGGTTATAATTTTAACTAACTAAAAATTACAAGTTAAATAACAAAGACAAACACACATAATGCAGTTATAGCATTCGATGCATACAACTAATTAATGCCAATGCCCACAGGAAGGCAAAATTTATGGAAAAAAACTCAATGCGATATATATTACATTTAGATACTCTACCAAAACTTTTAAAAATATTTTCTCGGAAAGCGGAACATTTTGGGGTGATAAAGCTAATTAAATACTGTAAAAGTAGTGATCCATTTGACAGAAAGAATTAAAGCCATGAATAATTTCTAATAGAAATGTGAACTCCCAGCCTTATTCTATCAGGATGACACTCTTTCCACAAGAGGTAGAAGGAATGAAGGATGACAAAAGCCAAAGGAGGGGTGAAAGGCGGAGCTTAAGGCTCAATAATTTAGTCCTATGCTAAATACAAGCAGGTTACTTTACTGACACAAAATAGTGTTATACAGAATTGGTGGTAGGGGAAATTTGGGGAATATAATGCCTGTGGTAATTTTTGAACGGAACTGGTGAATCATAGATCATTTTTCTTTAAGCAGTAACATTCATTTAACACCACAGGAATACACTCGTTTTACGGAAAAGTCATACTCAAATTAGACTAAATTTACTATGCTTTCTTTCCTCTATAAAAAACAGTGAACAAATATAAGAATGAGATTTCCCTGCTATTTGGGCATACATATTCCCAGCTGCAAGGAGTATTTTGTCAGCTGCCTTGGAATGATTAGTTTCATTATGTCAGACACCACCCCAGACTCCCCATTCGGCAGAGTATTGTATAGAGATGGATATGTAATTTCTCTTTCTGTTAGATACCTGAAATCCGCACCATCACTGTTCACACCGTGTGGGACATAAGGAAAGCCGAGCCTACCTGCCAGCATAGCATTCCTAAGGACTGGCATCCACCCAGGTGACTCTTGAAACACAAACATTAATGAACAAAGATTTTTTTTTAAGTCAAATAATTTTCTTATTTAAATAAATATATATTTTATAAAAGAATATTAGCTGGAGAGCGTTTACATGAGAAAGAAATGGCGTGTGTGTTAAATCCCCCATCTCCCTCTGGATCGGTACCCTCTAAAGGTCAACTCACTAGCCTCGGGTTTAATTCCCTTTCTTGCTGCTACTGTTCAGAGGTAAATGCTCGCTTTTCATTAAAAATCAAAAGCACAGGAGCTTGTAATCCTCTAGACTCAAAGTTTTTTTTTTAAATAAAAATGGAAAGTTTAGCTCAAAGCAATAGCAGCTGAAATTAGAGTGAAATCAGCAGCTGCTCCCTAGGGAAGATGGAAAACCAAACAATGTTTTTCTTTTCTTTGACTACGGTTTATGCTGTTTTGTTGTTGTTGTTGTTTGCTGTTGTTGTTGTCATCCTTTAAATTTGGAGGACTTTCCAAACATTTGCATATGTCGGCAAAGCAATATGTTATATTTATAACCCCCAACCTCTACTCCTCCCAAATGATGTCAGACACTAGCCTTTCAGATAAATGTACAAGAAAATTGCCGTTGTGTTTCCAATGCGGCAGCCCTTGGAAACAATGGCAATAATTCATAGCACGAGCAAGACATTAATCTATACCTTCAGTTAAACTTCCCTCTGTTTCTCCTTTTGTACAGTTAGGTCAGTGCACATGACAGTTGACAGAAGCCAAAAGTACTAGGTTCACTGAGGATGCTGAGGCATCTAGCTGATTGTGTTGCTCAGAAATCATGCTCAGAATGGGTCAAGAATCAAATATTAAGACAAAGCTTAAATATCATTTATCCTCACTCTCATCTGCCTCTCTCGGCCCTGTTTTCTACTTCATTTGTCTACTATTGACAGTGGATGTTAACTAAAATTACTGTGGTTATCACTTTGCAGTTTATACATATATCAAAATACCATGTTGTACACCTAAAACTAATGCAATATAATATGTCAATTATGTCTCAATTTAAAACAGATGGTTTTCTCTTCCTTTCCCATTTAGGACCTCCCACCTGGTCCTCATTACAACGGCAGTACTAGCACACAAGTGGCATGTCATATGCGAACATCGAATGGAATCCCACACTTGGATAAACTTACTCTCAATATTTTTTCCCTCCATCTGTCCTCAGTGTTTTCTCTTCCTGTCTCCGGGGATCCTTATGAGGGCAGCTGGGTTATGCATTTTTCTTTTAAACTGTTTTCATGTCAGACTTCCTGTCCCTTCCTTCTCTCAATTATTTTTTTTGTGAGGATGTCTTTCCAAAGGATACATTGAAAAGGAAATTCTTCTACTTACAGGAGCAGGTTTAATCACTGTGCCTACATAAAGAACAGCCATGGTTATTATTGGTAATTCATCTTTACTAGGTGCTTACTATGTGCCAGGTACTATGTGGGGGTCTTGGGGTCTCTTTCTACTCATACAACTCTATGAGGAAGGTGTTACTGTTGATGAAGGTTTTACTGCCAAGAAGGTTGAGTTTAAGAATTATTAGCTACAATGACATAGCTAGTAAGAGATGGTGCCTGTGTTCAAATTTAAGTACTTTGATTTCCACGCTTTCGCAGCAGTTCTGATGTCTCAGATCTCTGTCTCTTTGTCTCTGTCTCTCTCTCTCACACACACACATGTACATTCATTCATTCATTCTTATTTCCTGAAGAGAAAAGAGTAAATGGCTTCTAAACTTTCCTTTTTCAAAACCAACTAATTGGGATGAGACCGGAGTTGATGGTAACAGAGGGTTTGAAATCCGATTTCATTTTTCAATTTTCAACAAGCTTCACTGCTTTGAAGCCTAGGTTATATTTATAGTTGTCTTCCAAAATTCATTCATTTTATATAGGGTTTAGTGATGTTCAATTAATATGTAAAATAATGACACTAAAAAATAATTTGAGGAAGATAACTATTTCAAGGGAAGATACACTATTTATAGAACAGTATAAGGAATCTGTAATTATAATACCCACCGAAGAAAACTGTGTTGTAAGGGTTATCAACCAATGTGTTTTATAACATAAACTCATCAACAGAAAGGGTCAGGAGAATATTTCCCTTGGGCAGTATGATTTCAGATAATTTGACACATTTGAGGGATTCTACAGTGTTCTCAGTAGCATCGTATACTAGGCATTTTGAGAACTGATAAACTATTGGCCACTTCTAGCATTGTAATTTTATGACCCAATATAAAAATCAATTTTATCGTATTATATTATTAAAGTGGCTATTAACTATTCCATTGTGTTGTTATATGGAAATATGCTTGCCTCCTTTGCCTCCTTTACACAAACTCGGCCAGGGACATTCAGAAATTTTTTTAAATATGTTTTTGGGCTCTGTAAGAAGGCTCATGCGTGTGTGTGTGTGTGTGTGTGTGTGTGTATTCTTGTCATACAAGAATATATGCAAACATCATCCCATCTTAACACTATTTGAGTATGTGTATTTTATGTTATACTAGAAGGCATATTATTTACCCAAAATATTTAGTGTTTTTTTTGTTTTATAGTATTAAACTTTCTTTATTTTTTATTATATTTTTCCATTAACATTTATTCCCCTTAAATGCCCCCCCATCACCGCACTATTGTCCACGTCCATGAGTCCTTTTTCCCTTTTTGCTCAGTTCCTCTTCCCTCTAATCCCACCCCCAGCTTTCTCTCTATTAATGAGTCTCTCTATACTTTGCTTTTTAGTTCAGTTGTTCATTGGAGTCCTCATATGAGTGAAATCTTATGGTATTTGTCTTCCTCTGACTGGCTTATTTCACTTAGCATAGTGTTTTAGGTCTTATATATTTGGGTATGTAAAAATTTTTGAAATTGACTCATTTCTTTTAACAGATGATAGATAACTTTAAAAGCTTATTATAGGTGATCAAACTTGCTTAAACTCAAAACTCACTTCAGAAAATTTGTTAACTAATTATTGGACTGTATTTTTTCTATCCAAATATTTCAATCTTTTCATCTTCCAGTCTTATTTTTTCTCTCCTTTCTCCCTCCTTCCCTCCTATTCTGCTTTCCCAACTTCTTTCTTCTTTCTCCCCTCCCCTCTTCTCTGAAAACTGTATTAGACTAGCTAAGGGTACAGAATTCACATTTTTCAAATCACAAATAGAACCACCTTTACTAGTTGTGTGTAAACAATGGGACAGAATATCTAAAATTGAGAATGTGCCTAGGAAAATTTGCTGCTTAGTCTTCATACAAGTTTTCATCTGGATACTTGGATCGTTGGAGTAGTTTTACCACGATGAATAGTGTCTTACTGAAAAGATACTCTGTCCAGCGAACCAGGAAAGACTGAAAACTTCAAACTCAGTGGGGGCAGGAATAACAACAAAGCAGGGCTGCAGAAAGAGTAGGGATTGGTAAATACCTCTCTACCATAAACCTGACTCAGCTGCTCTCTAAATCTCCATCTCTGAATGTCCACTTCTCTTCCTAGTGGCAATTGGACTGTGAATTCTTTCCCCACACTTTTACACACCATTTTTCAACTTCATAGCTTCTGTTTTCTTACAACTTGATCTTCTTAAGACTTTAACTCATGGGTTCTCTGCATGATTAAACTTCAATTTCCTTTGATAACTAAGCCATCTTGTAGTAACTCTCCCAATTCATAGCCCAGAGCAAATCTCTTGAGCCCACTCTATCACTTTACATAGACTATATCTTAGACCAGTTTACAGATTTGTTTCCCAGTTAGAAGATGCCCATTCAGTGCAGTGAATGGCAGTAGAGCTGAACTGAGAATAGTATGGGGAGGAAGAGACAGGAGGACAAAACTTGGTGCTTAGTTTTTCAGCAGAGTTGAAAGGTGGAACAATTTCCCTCAGAGGGGGCTGTGCTCATTGTTGGCACCATGGTGAAAATTTCTAACTGAAGCATTATATACCAACTATGAAGAGAAAGCAGTATTTCTTTCCACCACTCCATTCTGCAGTTTATCTGATCTGTATATTTCTGTACCTAGATGAATTCTCTTCCTTTTTGGTAGTTTTCCTTATGTCTGCCATCGGTGAAGAATAGAGCTCTTTGTCTCAAATTTAAAGGTCCATGGAAAAGCAGAGTCTTCCCACGTAAAGTTCAATTCCATCATCTTTTTAGGCTGACGCTAACTCTTTCCACAGGTATGTAGACTCACCTGCAGACCAATCATGGCCCTCAGAAATTCTTAGAACATACTGTTGTGCTTTCTGAACAGAGACCACTTAACTGCCTCATTTACCATATTTTCTCAACTTCATCGGACTTCTTTGCCCAAGTATTTGTTGAGGACCTACTCTTAAGGGCCAGGAATTGTGGGTACAAAAAAGATACACTTCCCTTTTCTGTCAACACAGAACTTAATAGCACAGTCTGCTTGTTTTTCTTCTTTTTAAAAGTTCATAGCTATCCTATAGCCTTTTTTTACATAAAATATCACTAATCTCTAAGTCCACCTACAAATGTAGTAGGATCTTTATTTTATGTGTGAAAAAAATGAGGTTCAGTTAACATACCAATTTTCTCAGGCTGCTAGAGCTGGCAGGTTGCAAAGCCAGGATTCAAACCAGTCTGTCTGGCTTTAAAGACCACCCTTTTCTCAGTTCACTGTACAAGATTAGTTAAGCATATATCAATTGTATACCTGATAAAAATTGGGGTTTGAAAGAAGCATAAATAATTGGCTTGCATCTGTATGTATTATACAAACTAACTGTAAAAGTATATAAGCTTTATAAAAGTTTGTTCTCCTTTGTATTTGTATTTACCTAAGGGTCATTTCTGGGATAAAAGTGTTGCCTTAAGTCAAATCTCATCACTGAACCAATACTATGTATTACCACTCAGGGTTACACTTCCACAATCAATGCTGTAACACCTGATTAAGGCAACGGAATGGCAGGTACTTGTGGAATGAGTAACAAAGCATTTTGGAGTCTTCAAAAAAGATCGTGAAAACAGGATATGATCTCACTAAACTAAATGTTATTCTTTAACCAGCAAGTATCTATTTAGCAGTTACCATCATTAAACAAAATTCCGTTCTTTATGTTGGCTAGTTTTTATTGAGTAACTACCATGCATGTAGTACTTCTTTAAAATTAAAGACAATTATTTGAACTCCTATGACATTGACTAGGAGTGCAGACATGCTTCTTGTTGTGCTTAATAAATATCTCAACTCCAGAAGACAAAAATATATGACCTCCAGAAACACACAAGGAAGAGTTGCCAATTTCCACTTCTGAGGAAGAAAAAAAGAGGGAGAGAGAGAGAGAGAGAGAGAGAGAGAGATAGAGATTGATTCTCCTCAACTTAAAAAAAATGTAAGGACTTTATCATGTTGGAAAATTGTTCTTTAATCTCAGATCTGCATATTCAGAAATGTTACTTAGTCTTTATACTCTGCTATATGTATGTATATTGCTGATGTATAGCCTGGCTTCTTCTAATCCTGGGTCTCAACTTACATGACACCTCAGAAAGGCCTTCCCGTAATACCCTACGATGCAGTCTGTCTTCTTTATCTAAGAAATGAATCTCCATAATGCCATCTCGTTCTCTTCTTTTACAGTAATTTTGTCATTTCAAATCATCTGCTTTTCTCTACTGGTCTATAAGCTCCATAAAGGCAAGGATGGGGTCTCTGTAGTGAAAATAGTGTCCACAGCACTGAGAACATCCCCTGACCCTTTAGGAGGCAAGCAGTTACTATTTACAGGATGAGTGAACATATGAATGAATGTATGTATGAATGAACAATTGAGTGAATAAACAAGAATAGTAACTAAAAATTTGATACTATAACCAATATTCCACGGCTTTCCCTTCTTTTTGTAATTGTTATACATAAGTGTAACAATTTATTCTATTTATTTGCTAAAGTCATGACAAGGGGCTTCTCACAGCCACTCTCTGTGGTGAGTTGAAGGAGCCTTTGCCGCTTAATGTTCAGCTCCCTCTTGATGTTCAGCTAATAAAAGGTCTTTCTAAGCCTGTGTTTTACCTTTGAAATTAAGCAAACAGAGGAAGTCCACCAATTACTCACCTTACTTACTTGATATTCAGATCCCCAAAATTTGACAATTTTAGATTATGTAGCCATATCTATATAGTATGTGGTAAATAAAACTTTTTTCATTAATAAAACTAGGGTCATAGTCTAGGCATTCTGAGCTCTCGGTCATCTGAACCACAATAGACAAGGTATTGTTTTCCCCTGAATTCCCTTCTCTTGGTTTTCTGGAATTGATCTTTTGCTGCAAGTCCCATTGGATACCCATAGACCCTGCACAGCATCTTTGCTTGGGATGACAGAAATTGTTTCTCTTCTGCAGCTTGTCTTCTCTAAGCTGGCCCATGTCTGACCCACGATAACCAGTGTGCCTTGGTATTACCTACGGCATTTAAGATTCTGCAGTCAATTACTTCACCTCGTATGCTCCTCTTCTTCCTCATAGACTTTACTGATTGTAATTTATTTTAGTCCTTCCAGGGTTAGACTGGGCCTCTCAGCCACTCATATCCCTTCTACTGTCCTTTGTAGCCTTTCTTGCCGGCAAGGTGTTGGTAAACACTTGTCATACTGTCATAGTCCAAGATGATAACTTTTTTTGTTAATGTTTCTTGGTCATCTCTAGAAGATCTGAAACCAGATGACTATGTTAAACACATAATCTGGCCTATTTAAATATGTATATTAACAGGGAATTGCTACTTTCTCTTCCAGCTGCCCTCCGCTCTAACGCAACCTCATCTTAGTCCCACACCCGTATCCCCTGTCTTACTGGTATTCCTGGGCTTATGAACTGAATAACAAGGAAAGCAGGGAAGGTCACACAATTCCCTTAAAAGCTAATGCCCTTGATTTCATTAAAGGCACAGGGTCCTCTCAAATCTTGAGATAAATCAAGATTTTATTTCAAACAGGAGATGGAATTTCTAAAGCTGAAAAATAAAATCAAATATACAATAGTACCAAACAGAAGATCTAACCACTACATTTCCACTTTCTTAACCTCAACTCTCAAATAGTATCCTTTCCCTCTGTGATTTCTGCTCTCTGAATTTATAACAGTTACAGACTCTTCACATGCATATCAGATGCAGAGTTTTAGGGTTTAAGCAACACTATTTGCCTTTGAGCTGAAGGTACCAAAGAACTGAATTGAGAGCTATTTTGAGCCCTCGGTGATCAAAGTATTATTTGAGGACTGCCACAGCAGAGCAGCGCTCCTATTTTGATAAAAATTTTCTGCTTTCTTTCTACCAGTCAAAGAGAGGTTTAGGACCCCAAACCCTCAAAGAAAATAGAATAAAGAGAACATAAGCATATCCAAAGCCATTCATGATTTTTTTCCACGGGTCCCTTTTCCCCATTTTAAATGGATGATCAAAGGCTTGAATAATTGGGAAATGGGACCTTTTACCCTACCTACATTTGGACATTCAGACATTTCTCAGTAGAATCTTTATTTTCAACTTAACTGTATAAGTAATGACTAACCTCAATTTAATCAATTAAATCACCTAGGTAGACATATTAATTCAATCATTAAAATGGGCTCTAAGCCTTAAACTGGACATGATTCAGTGGAGTGGTTTTATCCTAAAGCCATGGTCTTTTGTACTCTTGAGCAGTGAAAAAGAAAAGCAAGGTGATTTAATGAGGGTTTGATCTCTATTCTTCACTAGAATCAACCTAAAATTAATTTAACTATTTTTCCTAGCTCTCATCTACATAAGAGTAGAAAGAAACACGTTGCTTTAACATTTTACTGAGTCCCAATTCCTTTGAACAGGCGAACACACCTGTCTCCTAGTGGACCTCTGCTGAGTCTCTCCTAACTCTCAATGTCCTTGGGATCTCTATTCTAAAATGATGCTAGAATACAATCCAAAGAGAGGGACTAGCCAGGCCAGGGCTTCAGGACCTCGTGAGCTAAGAAGGCACCTTGGAGAAGAGGAAGCAGCACTGAACTTCACATTAAGAAAGCTGATTTAGTCTGCATTTTGCTTCTTCCTCAGTCATGTGACTTTAACAATTGACATTACCTGTCTCAATTCATTTCATCTGCAATGTGAAGCAATTACTCATGATCTCACAGGCCTGATAGGTAGAAAAATGTGTGAAAAAGCTGACAACTATTATGCAGTGAAAGAGTATCCATTGTTAACTTTAGTCTTCAAGATTTCACATAGTGTCCTCACCACCAGCATTTTACCCCCATATATCCAAGACTTTCCACGCCCAGGTTTTTAATGGTATGGGGGTAGGAAGGGCGGTACGCATCACTGAAATCAACCAGCAAAAATCAGAAACTCAAGGCCAAAACTGAAGGTACTCATTCTTGGTGAGGAAGAAAAAGAAAAAGGTAGAGACAGACTGGCTGAGAAAAACTTCTGGTCTTTCAGCTTCCAGTTATGGCTTCCTTCCACCTGCCTGCCTATACTACACCAGTGCTTTCTTCGCTTTTTTGCGCAAGCAAATAACTTGGGGATCCAGTTAAAAACCAGATTTTGATGTAGTAGGTCTGGCCAGAGGAGCTGCATCTCCGACAAGCTCCAGCCAAGGCCAATGTGGAGGGCTATAGTTAACACATAGGGTAACAAAGTCCAACATGACCTTCTACAATTTGTTGCCGACATATCCCACCACATGTCCTACCTGTGCTCCTGAACTTGACCTTCTAGTAAGAACAAACTAGTGTTTCCAGGAACACTCTAACAGTTTCTTACTCTATACTTTAGCTCATCCTAAATGAGGAATATTCTTTTTACTCCTTTTAGACTTTGCCTGAAGACTACCTTCTCCAGGATTTTATCATGTAAAACTCTGATCTTAGTTGCCACTCTGTTCTCTGGTCTACAGCCTTTATGTCAAGGTTTAAGTGTATGTGGCTATTTCTTCCCACTAGATGCTGAAGTTATCGAGGACAAGAACTCCATCTGATTTTCTATATCCCCAGCTTCTAGCATACGTTGTGGCGTGCTAGAGCACTCTGTAAATACTTGTTCAACTAAGTAGTGTATAAAGAGCACAATGAATTTTAGACCCATACCTGAGTGATCAGGCAGTTGAGGATCAGGTAGAATGTCAGTCCCTAAAAACAACTTATTGTGTGCTACGGTATAACACCCAGTCAACAACGAGTGTGATTGTGACAGATGTTAAAAAAATTAATTAAAAAAAAATTAACAGGCAGAGTGAATTAGGCTGAAATCTGTGTGACCTACTTTGAAGACACATCAATAAATCTCCCTTGTACTCACCCTATTTATGCTAAGATAGTACGAAGGTCTGGATACCGGAGGAATAGTTGTGAAACCAAGTTCTATCAGCCAGTCAGTTCTGTTCCTTATTTCTGAGGTACTGATTCCCTTGCCTCTCTTCCTCTTGTATTTTCCTTTCCAATGCCTTGTCTATGGTCCTCCTGATGCTCATTAGCTAAGAGCTGAAAGGTCTAGGCCTGCTCCTCCGCTCTCATCCTCTTTCCCAAAGCTGGACAGAGGGAAGACTGGTAATCTATCATGCAAAGGGAGTGATCTCACGCAGTCACTTGAGCACTAAAGAGATGTCAGGCCAAGAGTATTTCCCTTCATTACATCCTTTCTCTTTCCATTATGAATTCCAACTACTCTTCTTTGGGCCTTAGAGATCTTTCCTGGAAGTCTGACAGTGCTGGTGGAAAATTAGATTTAAAATTCTTCACTGACTGAAATTAATAGTCACATGATGGAGAAGAAGAGGTAAAGGGGTGGCTTTGTGTTCCCACTGTGACCTCTAAATAACATATTCTATTTCTAATGTACAAAAGAAAACAAATTAGAGATTACCATTATGGGCAACATATTTTGGCATTATGTGTCTAATATGCTTCTAAAATAATTCGTTATTAGAATTAGCATGTAAAACAAGAACCATTTTTTAACATTTAATATACTGAACATGAGGGAATCGGTAGTAATAAATGAAGGTGGTTAGGAGCTAATGAGAAGAACTGAAGAGTGACAGGGTCTTCATCATTACTACCTTGTCAATAAAAAGGCCCATCTGTACACTTACATACCAAAATGAAATGGGGAAGGGATGATACTATTTTACATAGCCAATAAAAATAAACTAATTATAATTCTACAAAAATGGTCTGTTTTTATCTGATTAAGATATTTTTATGAAACTAATGTATATTTTATATGCTTATTGTAGAAGAGTAAGAGTATACTATTCCTACTATTGCAGATAAAAATAAACTTCCTTGACCCTATAGTATAAGACTACAGCTTAACATATGCAGAAATAAAAGCAAATGAGTTAAATTTTCCAGATCTTTATAATGCAGAATTTTATTGTCATCAAAATGGTTTCATAATTATAAATAAGGTGAAATGTCACCCAATTCAGAGTAGTGCCGGGTAAGGCACTTCTGGATTACTAAAGAGTATGAATTATAAAGTAGTTTTCAATAAAGAATAGAACATACCAAACTTCAATAAGCTCTACATTAAGTGGTAAATGTACATTTTCTAGTTCAGTTCTTATAAGGAATTTGCCCAATGAATTTGATCTAGATTTGATCTCCAATTTAGGGTTAAAGAAACTAAAGTATAGTCACCCAAGGCACATCAGCTACAAGAGGAGAAATCATCACACATTGTCTTTTAATATTTCGTTATTTTTTTTCCTTGAAGATTGTTAAGCCAAAGAATTATATTTGTTTGTTTCTGGTTTTATGAAATTCTTTGACATTAAAGTGGATTACCCTATTAAGAATAAGACTTAAAATTGTTAAGAAAAAATATTTTTTAATCGATATAATTTGGGGGCTTTGGCTTCTTCATCAAAATAGTAAATATTTTGGCCAAATCTAAAATTCTGTGATGTTATACATGCAAATCCTTATTTATCAAAAAAGTCACAAATGAAAGTGTTCAAATTTTCAAGATTCAGCAGTAGTTCTGCCAACACCAGGTCTTCTTCCTTACACCTGTTGGATATCATGGAGGTGGCCTTTAGGATATAATGGCAAAGACTGGGCCAGGACAAATGTACCACTTCACTTCACTTCAAATATTAACAGGCATTTCATCTAAAACATGTTTTTCCATTCACTTCCATTCTATTTTCTGTGATTTATTTTCAGTGTGTCGGGGGCAACAATTAATTTCATACATAATAAATAAGCAATACAAATCTTGTTGAAACATTTAAAATAATACTTTTTCCATATAATCATAAAGCCTTCTCTTTGCATTGAAATAAATTAAATTTTGCATGTAAATGACCTAACACAGTGCCTGGCACAGAGCAGGTACTGAATAGTCACTGCTTTTCATCTCTAGTTTCTGTATCACTGTTCCAAGAAATTTAGTCAAAAGGGTAATTAACTAACATGATCTTTGTACATTGTTTATTTATTAAACACAGCACAATTAATCCAGTATCCTTTGGGACTTTACATTGATTCGAATGTTACACAGCCTCTATTGGCTCTTCCAGTGCTGGGAAAACTAAGCAGTCCTTTGGACAAGCAATTTTACAGGGTTCAAGTACAGAAAATAATCTCTAAGTTTTATTTAAAAATACCACAAAGGTATTTTTACTATATTCTGCATTGAAGATAGCCCTTTTCTTTAGAATGTCTGCTGACCTAATGACTAATTAATTTCTAAGAAAACATTAGTTCATAAAGGTCAACCATGTAGCGTCATCAAACTTCAAAAGACCCTCCTAGAGCCCATGGGTCCTGTTGAGGGACAAGGGCAAAGAGTTCCTGCATGTTAATAGAGAACTTCCCCAACATGCTCCCTGGCTTTCCCAAAGCTGACATTGGCAGGACGTAGATTAATGCTTCTTCTAATTGACTGTGCATCCGAATCATTGGGCAACTTGTTACTAATTCTGATTTCAGGGTCCCATCCCTAGAGTTGCTGATTCAGGAGATCTAAGGTGGGTTCTAGATATCACTGATGTTCATAAAATTCCTAAGGGATTCTGATGCAGGCTGTTCAAGATACACACATTTGAAGACAGAGATAGCTGGACCCAGTCTGAAATCCCAAAAGAGGAAAGAAAGGAAGAGAACATTTTACTTCTTGCTTCATGTCCTCCACAACATTACCCTAGTCCTACAAAGAACATGACATGATTTTTATTGGCTTTTGCTAGTTTTATTTAATTTTTCCAAAGACTCTCACCTCTATGGAGGATTTGGGGGACATGATTCTGACTGATCCTCATCTCTTTAGCTCCTTCAGATAAAGTTGTGAGGCAGTGGCTGAGATTTAGAACTGTCATCCAGCAAGCTTAGCAAACTGAGTTTGACTTTCCCGCTCAGTGGATAAATGTGTAATAGTAAGGTTCTCATCATAGCCTCGCTAATTGAATGTCACGACAATATCCTTAGTAACCCGTCTGTTACTCAGGATAACTACCAAAGGTACTTCATCCTCAAAGCTACAGAAAATTCCTCCTATAAGCACTCTTTCATCCCCCCCAGCTGCTCCTCCATATAGCTGCTTCTCTCCCACTCCATGCATGAATATTGGACATGTGAAATTCCTGATAATCTGAAGGCTGTACACCAGGCAATAAAATAGAAGTATTCTTTCTCTTTTTATTTAAGAGAAGAGAATTTAATTCCCACGGACGGGATTGGTTGCTGATGCAGCTGAGAGATATGATGTCTAAGAGGGGAAAGAGTTAAGAGATTTTATCAGGCATTTTTTCCTGATGTGTGAACTGCCACCCTCCTCTGGTTCTAAACTTCAGACAAATGCTGAAGGAAGCTGTCGAGGCTCTTTGAAGATGTTTTCATTGGAGAGGAGCTGCTGCAGTCGCACCCCAAAGTGGCAGTTCTGTGCACATATCAAGTTATAAATATGCAAATCGAATCACCGGGTTCTACTAGCCCAGCCATTCACAGCACAGTGATTATCAACTGACAGTTTTAAACTGGTGCACCCCCTGCTGTGATAGCTTCAGCAGAGATTTTGTTTAAAGCCTTGTCACCCATCTCTGATGAGATGGGGAAGGGAGATCTCAGGATTCCTCCTGCAAATTTTGAAAAGCTTCAGAGAGAAACAGTGGGGATGACTGACAGACAGCTTTAAAAGAAGCTGCCAAGGATTTTACCAGGTTGCATCAGCCCTACCAAGAGCTGGCCGGGCTGTGGGCATTTGAGATCACCTCTACCTACAGAAGTAGTGTAGGTGCACTCTGGTGCTCATATTAGGCTGGCTGCCTAAGAATTACCAGGAGCTTGGGAAAACCAGAGACTACCAAGCCTCCCTACACCCCAGAGATTTTGTTTCAAAATATCTGGAGTGGAGAACAGGACTTCACAGGTTTATCATGCTTCCCAATGATGGTGACTACTTCCCTGGTTGGGAACCATAAAAAAGAAGCCAAAGGCAGAAGAAGAAAGAGTTTTTCAAGAATCCATATTATGTTCAAAGAAAGAGTTCTTCAAGAACCCACATCAAACCTAATCAACAAAACAAACAAGCAAACAAAATATAGCCAGCAACATTAAAATAAAAAAACAAACTGACAGTAACCAGAGGTGGGTAGGGGGATAACAGGAGAAAAGGAGGGAAAGGGTCATCAAGGAACATGCATAAAGGACCCACAGACAAAGCCAAATGGGGGAAGGATTAAGGGTGGGAGGTGGGGAAGGGTGGGGCTGCGGAAAGTGGTGGTGGGAAAATGTTGACCAAAAAAAAAAAATAGATGGGGGTGGGGGCTAAGAATAGTATAGGAAATTGAGAAGCCAAAGAACTGATATGTACAACCCATAAACATGAACTACGAGGTGTGGGGATGACGGGATGGGGTGCAGGGTCAGAGGTGGATTTAACGGTGGGTGCACCGGGTGCACGCCCTGAGCCCTGACTTCTGAACGCATGTATTTTTATTATCCATGTCTCTTTTTTTCAAAGGGCCCAATATTTTCTTCTGTACCCAGGGCCTCAACTGACCTTAATCCGCCTGTGCAGGGTGGAGGGGATAAAGCAGGGGAAAATGGGACAACTGTAATAGCATAATCAATAAAATATACAAAAAAATAACTCACATCAAAACCTGAATTATAAAAATTTTAAACATGTCTGAAAATTGACATTTAACCCAAAGAGAAATGGGACCTAAAACCCCTTCCCCTGAACCTGGGCTTAACTTAGGGAACAATTGACCAAAAGAGTACACAGAAGGTGACCCTAAAAGGTAATAGAGCTTCTGCCTGATTTTCTTAAGACACTTGCCTTCAGTACCTTGATCCACCGAGTGGAAGTCTCAGGCTGCCATGTTTCGCATGAAAGCTTCACTGTCAGTGATTTGGCTGATTGTCGTTGCTGAGAAACCAGCCATCAAGGATGCAACAGAGAGCATCAATGCCCATATAACTAAGTGAAGATGTCTCCACATATGACCATCGTTACTGTTGAGTCACTCCAAGCTATTGAGTTACCTCGGTTTTGGGTCTTTCCAGTTGAAGTCCTAAACACTGTGAAGCAGAAATAAGCTCTTCTCAATAGGCCCTGCCCAACTCCTGACCCACAGAGTTTTGAGCACAGTAACACAGTTGTTTTACAGAACCAAGATGTGGAGTAGAACATGTGGCATGGCCAGAAATCATGTAAGGCATTGTGGGTTATATGAGAATTACGGAACCTGGTGGTCCTGGCTTTGTCATTCAAGTATTCTTGTCATTCAATTAAAACCCATGTGACTGCGAAACGTGTGACTCACGGTCTCAAAAGATCAGATTTCTTATATGTAAAATGAATAGAAAAGTATATATCAGAATTGCAGTAAAGATTAGAAGAGGAATATTTGGAATTTGCCTGACACAGTGCCTGTAATAGAGTAAGAATGCAGTAATTGTTGCTATTACCTTTGTTATTGTTGTCACTGACAGTGCTGTAACTAGATATGAAAGATCCCAGTGGAGATAAAAAAATATGACCCCTTATGATTGAGGGAAATCAACAGAGTGCATGTGAGTCATGGCAAATAACTCTCATGGTGGGAAAGAGGATTATAGAATCTGTCCTTCCCAACAAACTCCTTATACAGATGACGCACCGTTAAAATATTTCTTCCAGATCAATGGACCCATGATCTTTCAATGTGAGGCCTTTTTTATGTATAAAACAACCATTGGACACTCATACGATAGCAGCATTCATGTTAGAAAAACTATTCTGTTACTAAATATGGCCCATGTATATGTATTAAAAATAGCAATGTGTATCTGTCATTCAGCTGACAAACAATACTTGCAAATATAGGTCCAAGGCTCTATCAGAATGATGTCTTATTGCTCAGCAAACCTCAGAATCAAGGTATTGTCATGACAAGTCAAAGTTCCTTTTCAATTCTCCATGTCTATATAATCCAAAAGTGATGCTACATATACACACCCAATTAGGAATATGCTTTGTAATTTTCTTTGGCCCTTTCAATGTAATAGAAAGGAAATATTTCTGGTAAGTTTTGCATACACGTTATCCGTAGTCTTACAAGAGGAGAGGCTGTTGTGCTTAGTCATGTGGCTTACAGAGGAAAGAGAACCTAAATGATCCTTTTAGGGATCCAGATGGCCTCCAAGTAACTGAGCTAATGACATTTAAACACTATGGTGGTTTTTGTTTTAACAATTCTAAATCATACATAGGTAAAATGTAGTCTCCATGAACATATGTATTTTCAAAATCTCCATTTTTCATAGCTCGCATAATTCAACATGGAAAAGAGCAGAAGGAATATTTTTGTTATGTATGAAAATAGTGCTAAACAATATATTTCTTGTTGGGGTATTCTTATCTCAGGTCTTAATAAATCTCTTTTAAAATGACCTGAAATGAGGTCTGTTTTCATTGTGTTAATAATCCCTTGCATAAGAATAAGTGGGAATACATCATTAATGGAACGTGCAGGAGATAAGATATATGGCAGGCACCATGGAAGCTCTAAGATGGTATATACATGAGCTCAAAGATGATACTGATAGGGGTCAAAAATTACAAAACGAGATTCAGCTTAGAAAAATGAAAACCAATACATCTTGAGCAAAATAACCCAATGTGTAGAAGAAACCTGGAGTGTGGTAACACTAAAGGAGATCCGAAGCTGATAATGGAGGACAAATTAGATATCAGTTTGTGATGTGATATTGCTGTCAAAGGGTCTAATGCTATTTTGAACTGAGTACAATAGTCCATTATGTTAGGGTAGCGCCAAAATATAGAGAAATGACTCCCCTCTTCCTTACCTCTGCTGATGCTGTGCCTAACTACAGCATCAGGCCTTTCGAAACTCGAATTGTGTTGAGAAATTGAACTGAGCACAGAAGATAGCACTGAAATGATTAAAGAAATGGAATGATGTATTTATGGGAAAAGATGAAAAAAGCAAAATATATATTGACTGGAGAATCTATGACAAACAGAGCCAGAGTAGCACTAAATGAACATTCGGAAGGCCTAATTTTCCTCGGGGCAAGGGCTACAAAAATGTAAAATAACAACAATATCGAAACAAGAGCTTATCCTTAGTATAGGACTGGTACTTAAGATCACTTCCTGACATCAGCTGTCCTCACAGGAGGCCTTTCAGGTGCCACGTTGTTGTTGGAGAATACTGGGCAGGTCATCTTCTTAATCTTGCGGTAGAGAAACTTGGGCAGTTGAGAGTGGTTAGTGGGGACAATAAAGTTTTGTGTAGTTTTAGTGCCCTTCTCGACGCTGGTCTCGATTTCCCTGCTCTTTGCTCAAAATTTAATTTATTCACCCTTGTTTCCAGAACCCACATCAAATATTGTTTTCGATGATCTATCTCTAGGAATTTTCTTCTTCTAAGTGAAACAATACAGGAAAAAATGGAGGATCTGAACCAATTTATACCAAGATGTTAGTCTGTGAGATAACAGTTTTAATATATTTCTGACACATAAGATACAATATCTTTCACCCCACAGTGAGGTCTCTCTGTCCAGCAGATGAGAAATATGTTTTGACAGAGACTATCCCTGTGTCCTTCAAATCACATTCTCTGAGCTTTCGAGTGTCAAATGCTAATATTTGAAAGTGCCCAATGTACCATTCCAAGCTGCTAAAATAGATGCAGCATAGTCTTAGAGATTGAATGGGCTCTATTTAATAGGTATTTGGGGTTTTATATGAAAACCCCAAACATCAAGAGCATGCGGCGTGCTTTATAACATGAAACTGTGTGGGGAAATTTTCATGCTGCTATAAGAAGACAGGGCATCATGCTCTGTTGAAAGCATAAATGCAAGAGAAATATAACGTAGCTCCTTTCCAGTGCTAACATTCTACGACTCTATAATTCAGTGACTGTAGGATCATTTTCATGATTCAAGAGTCAATATTGATGGATTCTTTCCAAAGTGAAAATGTGAAAAAGTGAGAGATGAAAAGTTGTTCCATTATGTGTTAAGTATTTACAATACCATGGAGACACAATTTGGGGAACAAACTGAGTGATGAAGTATGTAAGGTTAGCAAACAAAAGGAGGAAATCTTTAAAAAAAAAAATCAAGCCAAACTGCCGTGACCATCCGTCACTGGTCCCTGGAGAGGAAGGGAAGAAAATGTGAAATTCCTGCACCTACTTGTGATCTATTTGGAAAGACAGGGTATCTTGCTCAGGGGAAACTTTAAAGAGTCAGACATCTGCTGCAGAGCAAACACAGTGAAACATGGGTCACTAAAGAGCCCCTAAGTTACAGAGAGAACCTATTTGTGACCCTGAATACAGGCAATGCAGGCAGAGTTAAAACCCACCCTAGATCTGCCAGCAACTGGCCTGAAAGGATGGATGGGAATGTGAAAGCAATATAATAATCACCAGGGTCCACTTGTTATTGATATTCTAATAGCAAAGAAAATAGCTTCTTAAGTTTCAGGTTATTTCCTAATACAAGTGCTCTAATGGAAACAAGATAGTCACCAGAGGCAGCCAGTTTAACCAAACATGGTCAGTAAAATGCATCATGCCGGGTATAAAATGGCCTGTACTCCTGTCCACAGGCAGACTTTATGACAGATTCGGGTCACTCGGGGTTGACTGATAGTGCAGCTCTCTGTGTTGATTATTAGTGGCCAAGTATGAGAACTGTTTTAGCCATGTCTCATAAATTTCTCCAGCTTTCAAGAGGCACAGCCTGGGTCAACACCACAGAAGCCAAATACAGAATGTGGGTCACTCTGCACTGCACAGACGGGCAGGATGAACCAGCTTGCAGAGTCTGTTTTGGTTTCAGTCACATCCAGGTAGGGATTCTTCAGCCACCGGGTTTCTCAAATAAACCTGGGTAGCTTCGGTTATAGCAGTACTGTATGGACACCGTAAGAGTGTACATTTATTATTTATGAGTAAGAGAAGATACATAATATATGAAAATCTCTTTGCTACAATTTTAAGGTAACAATTGTGCAAAAAGCAAGATTTCAAGGCATATAAGGATTTGAATTATACACTGATAAGTTCGTGTAGTTACCAAAAACAAGCAAACAAAAATTATTAGGCTCCTATGATCGCACCTGAGTAGTGGTACCACCACACCTCATTCAATGCCAGGTAGTTTTGCCATGTGGATCAGCTATAAGTATTAGGTAACAGTGCACAGTACTTGTGCTTTTAGTCCAACTCAGCTGTGATTTCATAGATAGAGACAATGGACGTGCATAAAGATTTGTGTGAAAGGAAGATTGTAAAATATTAAGAGAAAAAACCAAATAACCCAGGATTTTCCTGATCATTTTTTATGGCTCGTGGGACGAGAAGTCCAAAGACAAAGTAGAATAACTGATCGACAGCCAAAGTGGAGTGGGGGAAGTGGGTGGGCAGGACCCCCTCACACCGCAACGCATTACAGATTCGCAAAGAAATTTGAGGAAATCTTCAACAGAGGTTTCATTATGCTTATAAACCTGCATTAACTACACCATATTCACTAAAGAAATCTACCTCCAGCCTCTTCCATTCCCCCTCCTATAAGTGTCATATCTGAAATGTGCCTAAGGCCAACATCTAGAAAACACCAGCCCAGAATACCCCACCTATAATTCTCATGCCGGCTCCATAACAATTGAATAATGGCTATTAATCGAGACGTAAAATGTGTCAGGGACCTCAGAAATATGTTTAATCCATACAACAAGCATTAAAGGTGAGTGCTATTATTCTGATGTTAAAGAAGAAGAAACTAGGAGGATACATACTTACACAGTTCATTTAGCACTCAAGGTTCAAAGCCAGGCCGGGCTAATTCTAAAGTGTCTAGCAGAGAAACAATGAAAAAGGGATACATAGGTTTCCTTAAATTTATTTAGACCCTGCTCTGATTTCTATATCATTCAGTGCAAGCATTGCTTAAAAGTTGCTTTAATTTCCTTTAGGCTATAAGCAAATAGATTGCAATAACTGTGTATGTATGCAACGCATGCATGTACATATTTTATTGGTTCAACAAATACCTATGGAACACATAATCCTGGGCTAGGCACTGTGCCAAGTGCTATGAATAAAGTAATAGACATGGTCTCTGCTCTCAAGAAGATTACCACCTATCTGCCTGCTCTGCTTAATGAGGTAAAGTTATTTAAAACTAAATAGAAGTCAGTGCATTAAAATATGGAGAAGGTTGATTCCACTGATTTAGAAAGGGAAATATGTAGCGATGTAAGAGATCAACCATATATGCAAGATCACCCTTCTCATCCTGTTGTCACCATCATCATGATTACAGTTACAAAATAATTTTATTATTGCAAAACTGGAGAAATTAGAATTCTGCAAGGTTGTCAAACCCTCAGGTCACCTGGAGCAATGACAGAAACAAGACACCTATCCCCAGGTTTAGAACTCAGGGAACATCACTCTTCTCTGTAAATAAACAATGATGACCTTACTTGAATGCGGTCATTAAAATAAGATGCCTCCTGTGACCTCTGGGAACAGGCAAACTGGGACGAATACATAAGTGCATTCAATAGTAAAACTGTGCTCACGATACCATTAGTTTCCATGATTTCAGTTTTTAGATTTTTATTTTTCCTCAATTACCAGATAATGTTGCTTTTTAGGCCTTCTACTGTTCCTTTGTTTGTTTACTTTTGACTAACCTGGGGAAGAAAAAAATGTTTTGTTAGTATTTAGATACCTAGTCCAGGAAGACCTGAACTTGTTACCTAAAATTCAGCATGGTGCTGCCAGCTGATAGTCCAGCTATTAAGCCTAGAGCAGCTTGTATAACTGTGTGAGTAAAAAAGCAAACAAACAAACAAAAACAAAACAAAACAGAGAAGCAGGAAACAGAATCAGGGAAAGTAATAACTATTGATTGTTTCCTCCTGGGTTGTTCCCTTTACTATGAATGTCATACTTGGTGAATAAATAAATATAGTATGCAACATATATAATCTAAAGGAAGTACTCATTTTGAAATGAGATGAAGAAACCAGGAAGTATTCTACAAATTTAAAAGTCTGAGTGTAAACTATTAAAAGTACTAATTTTTTACTAACATCCTAAAAGTATTAGCCTTAGGAATCTCAGTTAAAACCTATGAAAAAGAAAATTACTTTTTAATTGTATAAAATCATATCACCAGAGATAAGCATTTCATGAAGGTGAGTCCTACTTCTCATTGTTAGATGTCCTATTAATGAGAGTTTTGAATTTATGTGCATGTGTAAGCCCAAAGAATTTTTTCCCTAAAACCAAAACAGATGATTTATTTTCAAAGAGTTAGCTGAATCTTATTACTCACTAGATAAAATTCTAATAACTCTCTATAGTTTGCCTGAGTATCTGTGGGAATTTGTAGCTAATTCACATTACTATGCTTATTAATTATCACTATGAATTGCAGAATTTTAGAGATGAAATTATCCATACAGATCATTGCCTAACACCTTTGTTTTGCAGAAGAAGATACTGAGAACCAGAGAGGCTATATGTGTTGCCATATGTAACACAGGTATTTCAACCAGTCTGGGAATTATTTCATCCAACAAACATTCATTCAGTACCTCCTATGTGCTGGTTTGGGTTCCACATGTACCAAGAATAGTAACCTCCTAACGTATCCTCAATTTTCTGTCTCTCTCTCAATACCTTTAAATCTATATGTTCATTTACTCACCAGAGTAAGATTAAATTATACAACACACCCCTCTTCCTCTAAAATAATTTCCTGGACTTGGAAAGTAAACTAAAAAAAAAGATTTATTTATGTACAGTTTTAAAAGTTGTACATTCAAGTAATGCTATTATTTATAATGAAACACTAACACAGAAAATCAACTTTCTACAATGGCAAGAAAAATCCAGTACTGCTGAAAGAATACAGGTCAAGTACATGTTCTAATTTTACTTAGAGCTATGTATGTATTGAGCAGTAAAGAGTGAATAATTTTATACTTACAAGATAGAACAAAGTCATAATAATAACAATCCTTCCTTTTATTCACTCTTCATGAAATGAGCTTCGATGATGAAGGTCAATCTTTTGCTGTCGTACATAGAACTTACCTCTTCCCTATCCTCACCCTTAGCTTAAAGGAGCATTTGCACAGTTGGTAGGTCAGTCAAATAATTGCTTCGAAACAAATACCGGTTCTCTTTAGACTTATAGGCACCATCGACATGGTCAGGCAGTAACAATGTGTACAGAGAAATGACACTAACTGAATTGAATGACTTGACCACTTGCATCAGGACAGCCCTGTCCCTCTTTCTGCCCTTACTATCTAGTTCAGTCTCTTTCCTTTCTCTTTCTTTCTTTCTGTCTTTAAAACATTTAGACTTATTTTTATTCATGGATTGTAACAGTTTCTATTTTTTATATATTTTTAAAGATTTATACTTATTTATTTTTTAGAGAGAGGGGAAGGGAGGGAGAAAGAGAGGTAGAGAAACATCAAGGTAGGGTTGCCTCTCGTGCGCCCTCTACTGAGGACCTGGGCTGTAACCCAGGTATGTGCCCTGATTGGAAATCGAACCAGCGACCCTTTGCTTTGCAGTCCGGTGCTCAATGCACTGAGCCACACTAGCCAGAGCTCTGTTTTTAAAATCCATACAATGATCTTTAAGAACAAAAATGGCAGGATATGAGACAGTACTAAAAGAGCAAGTAAGGTGAAAACCCAGAGGACAGGACCATTGCAACATGACTCATCCACAAAGGAACCCAAGAAACTCACAGGGAACATCAGGTGATCTTTGTCTTCTATTTATAATTTAACAATTAGAAGTAGAACTATTGTACTTTGAGGATGGAGGAACATGGCAATGTAGGAAAATGAAAAAAAAATCAATATCACATGAGAGAAGGAAAGAGGGACAGAGAATGACAGATAAAAAGAAGTAAATGAGATGGAAAATATTATTGTCCATCACATATTTAAGATTCTTTTTTTTGCAAATAGACTTTGAAGCATTTTTATGGGAGATGTAGAAAATGAAAGTCTAAGATACCTAAAGTGATCATATATATCGCAGCTTGCTTGGAAAGACCTGTGTTTTCTGATTATGTGCATATGTTTATATATTTGTATGAACATAAAGGAATGCACAAAAGAGAATATACCAGGTATTAAGTTTAAATGTTTTAGGGGGAGGTTATTTATGTCTTCTTTATGCACTTTTATTAGCATAAGTATTATTTTTTTACATAAAAACAATTACGAAAATCAAAGAAAATAAGTAAAAAAGTAAGTGGGTGGATGCAAAATAGCCCAAAATCAGATTAAACAATTTCCTTATAACAGCCCATAGTAGGTACTCAATAAATACCAGTGGAACAGAGCTATAAGTGTCACATCACTCAAGAATGCTTCAAGATTTGTCAGATAAAGTAACTGAAGCCTATAGAGCTTAAATGAGGGTTAAGGGCATATAAGTTTTCATGGTTGACACTACGTACTCTGTACCAATTTATCTCTAGGGGTTTACCTATAGAATATCGTCAGTATTTTTTCTAAAGAAGTTTCCTATTGTTTTCAGGCCCTGTTTTCAGGCCCTGAAAACTGCCTGAGAGTCTATTGAAAAAGTTCCCATAAAGGAAGGAGGGATTTGGGAGTTTGGGTTTGGGAAAGGACAATGTAAGAAAGGCTTGCATTGCTGCCAGTGCAGGCAGCACCCTGCTGTGTCCTACACACAATACAATGGATTTGTTTGAATTCTGCCTTTGTTTCTTCCCTAGAATCTACCTTCTGGAGGAGCTGCTGTTAACCAGGAGAGTGATCAAAAGTTAAACCCCTGAGAGAAGAAGCAGCAGAATGACATCTCGGTAGCATCACCGAGAAATGGAAAAGCGGCTTCCGCACCTGGCAGGGGAAATGCGCAGAGGTCTGGCCTTGGCTACATCAAGGAAGGATCCTGAAGAATTTTCCAGAGTCAGAAACATCCTCACATATATAACCCATCCATCCTTAGCTCTCACATTACGTGTACTTACATCCTTTCTCAGCTAATTAGAGTCAGAGCTCCTTAGCCTGAACTAAACAGACTCTTCTAATCATTACAAGAATATGCCACTGGAAACTGCATGTGAGTAAGTGGCAGTGATGAACTAATTAGAGGAATAGAAGTATAGCCCCCCAAACTGTTATCCATTTAGCTGGATTGCTGCTGAAGTGGTGAGGGTGTTATTGCTATCCAGTACCATCTCCTTCCAATCGACTACCCTGGCTCACGAGTGATGTGGGATTCTTGAAATTGTTAAAGATAGTGTTAACTAGAAGCAAAAACAAAAGAATTATCTCATTTTCTTCTCAGGGACGAACACCAATCAGCTCCTTATATAAATATGCCAATATCAGCAACATCTGAATATCATCTTCCTTCAGGTTAAAAGAGTGTAAAAATATCAGTGACGATGTCAGAGGTCATTTTAGCTAAACTCTTCAGTCATTGTGACATGATCTTTTGTCATCTCTATTAATTTGGTTAAAAGGTTAATTAGGCTTGGCCCTATGTACAGATAGATAAAGCGGACATGTACTCTAAAAATTGAAGCAGATAGTTCCACTTATCTTAAAAAATACTCTCTGATATCTTTGAGTTTTCACAATTAAGGTTAATTGTCAACAGAGGGGATCCTTTAGAAAGCACATCATTCTATTAACATACACTTAACATCAATGTGAGATTGGTTATCAAAGTATCTAACAGAGGACAGGACACTAACCAGTGTGGCTCAGTTGGTTGGAGGATTGTCTTGCAAAGCAAAAAGTCCCTGGTTTGATTTCTGGTCAGGTTACATGCCTGGGTTGTAGGTTCGGTCCCTGGGTGAGTATGAGAGGCAACTGATAGGTGTTTTCTTTCCTTCCTTCCTTCCTTCCTTCCTTCCTTCCTTCCTTCCTTCCTTCCTTCCTTCCTTCCTTCCTTCCTTTTCTTTCTCTCTCCCTTCACACCTCCTTTAAAAAAAAAGAGGACAAATCTCTGAGATGTATATGAGGACAGCATTGGGATGGGAAGGCAGAAGTTAAGACAGATCCAGAGCACGGGACTTTCCAGTCAAAGGCAACTAGCATGGGAGCGTTCCGGTGGGAAACTGCGGGACTCACGTGGAGAGCAGTGCAAAGAGACGGCGAGGAGCACTGCCAATGGAAGTCGGAAGTCGCTGGTTGGGACAGGACTGGGAAGAGGCCAACCAGCCTTGTTTACAGTGTCAGCCAGAAACAGCTCTGAGAATAACGATAGCTCATTAACTTAGTTGCCTTTGAAGTCGGATCTACAATAGGAAACCATTCTGCTGGATAAAGGATACGGTAATAAGTCCTTTACCTTTCCCTCCAGGGAATGTGGTGTGCCTCAGAGGAAAACAGTCAAATAACTGAAAGTTATCTCTTTAATCTCTAAAACATGCTTTCATTTTAACAATTTTTCCTGTAACTAATTGTAAAAGATATCATTTATTTTCTGTAATTCACATATATTTCATTTCCGACAAGCATCGATTGTTTTACTACATGATATGATTCAGCAAAACAACTTTCTCGGGATCTAGGGTATGTACATAGGTTATTTACCCCAAATGGAATGATCCAAGCACCATCCTAAGTTTAAAGCCACTTAGTTTCATTCCTTTGTCATTAGTTGACATACACAAAGACATTTTTTTATAGAATTTGGAACTCCATCACCAACCTGGTAAAGATTAAAATATAGTTCACCTTCTAAAACTCATTCAGCTCAGCCCTGCACCTTCGGTCTTCTGGTAGTGATTAGCTAGACCTTGGCCTCTGGTTAATCTGGGCACTGCACTTAGGCAAAGACACGAGGGTCAGGACACAGAGATGCAGCTGCAGACAAACCATGAGAAAATGAGGCTTAATAATGCTACCTTCCTGGTAATGTGACTAAGTTATAAAAAGGGTTGGATGACCTAACTGAGGAAATTCAGACAAAGATAAATTATATTCCCCTACTGTTGCTGAATTATTCAAAATGATAAATTAAATCTGGCTAGTTCTGCCCATAAGAGTTACAGTTTGAGCCATATAATTATGGTACTTGATATTTAATTTAGCACTTTATTATAAACTATCTTGGTATTGTTACTTAATTGTTTCATGCTCACAAGTATTACTTCCCTAACAAGACTGTAGTCTCGTTGAAGGCAGGGATCAAGTCTTCCCCCCCTACTCTGGGTTTCTCCACAGCTCCCCAGATAACCTGGTACCTGCAAAGGACACTCCACGATTCTACTGAACTGAATTGTTACATATCAATCTTTAAAATCAGGCTGAAATTAGAATAGTATAAATCTCCTTCTGCTATTCTCTAGCCCAATGGCCATACAAAAATGGGAGAAGAGAAAAGGTATATAAGTGTAGGTATCAGGAAATTATGTAATAAAAAAGTCATATAGTTAATATTCCATGCCATATTTTAACATAAGTGAATATCTTAATTATGTAAATTTCCCTGGAAGTTCATACATATGCATACATTCATACAAACATTGGATTACACATTATTAGAGCAACTTCAGGAAATAATCATTTCAGGCTAACAACTTAAAAAAAAAAAAAAAAGCTCATTAAAATCACCGTAGAAGAGTTTCTAAGATACCTCAACTGCATATGCATTCAATGATTTATTTTTACTGAAGTTAACAGCTACAGTATCACTCATAAAGTCTGGCTGAAGAGCATATTATTAGGCTTTGCTAGAACCATCCCACTGCTTTCTTTTACTCTTTGAAGTCGGAGCCACTTACCACCAATATTTAAATTTAACCCTGATTAAGGAACATTTTAGGGTATCCAAGCTAACAGAATAGCCATACTCTCCCTTCATACCCAAATCCTGAATTTAAGTGACTGTCCTATCCTTTCTGGTCACGAATCCTGGATTCTTTCCAAAGCTATTCCTGGATCAAAATCCAACAGGCATTCCCAAGAGCAGGTACTCCCATGCAAACCACAGGCCTTTGTGGCGCTGATACTGTTTATAATCACCTTCTTAGACACACCTTTATCGCCAGGCTTTGCTGTTTCAGGCTTGACTGTTTCTACAACTACCTGAGTCATAGCTCTGCCAATTACCAAAAGTCTTGCTGTGAATTAGTCTTTGTTGAATTTCTAGAATCATAGCTCCAGTTGCTTTCCCTTGACAACGAGAAAGTTTAAATATTTCCCTGTACTTAGAATTACAGAATCATAAAAATTTTAGAGCTCAGAGGGACTGATGAGATCCTTCAAGTTTAAAGCTGAATTGGATGTTGCATATAAATGCAGTATTTTATGGTAGGTTGCCTTAGAGTCTGCAAAAGGGAAGATCGATCATATGTCTAATACCTACGCATTTTCAAAGGAAAAAAGACCAGGTAAACACTGAGGGCATCATCAGTGCTTTTGTAATTCCATAAGGGAAAATAGATAAAGCCAGCAAAGACTTCTAGGACTGCAGAAAGTTTCCTCTGTGTGTGTGTATGTGTGTGTGTGTGTGGTATTTCCTGAGGAAAAGAGGATTCAGAAGCCCGAATGAATACTGCACAGAACACTTACATCTAAATGGCATGACCAATTCCCCACCCTTCCTCTATAGATGTTGTTCCTTTCTTCTATAATAATATACAACTGTCCTTTACATTTTCCATTAAATGCTGACTCTATTAGCTATTGCTAAAATGAAATCCACTACATATGATAACTTGGGTTCAGCACATATATTTGTTTTCCACATTATATGTGCATGTGTATTCTAAATTGTAATATATGAGTAATATCAGCAATGAGGGGAAAGCTAGCTAATTCATACAGTCTGGTTTGCATTTTAAGATAATTCTTTTTTTTTTAAGTAAGCATTCCTGATGATTAGGAACTACTATATGAAAATGCCTTTTAAAAAATTGTCTTCCTTAGGAAATCAGTTTATTTTTATTATAGACCTAATCAAGAGTTGGACCTTATTTAATCTTACAGCAAGATCATCAAATTGACAAACAAGATCACTAGGTCTAACAACCCGAATATGAACTTTTAGAGTCAATGCTGAAAACTATAATTTTATAATAAAGCAAATTTCTGATTTTGCTTTATTTCTAATCTGATTAATCTCTATGTAATTAAGTCGAAAACTGGTTATAGTTCCTTTTTTTAACATTTTATTTCTTTATTTTTAGAGAGAGGGGAAAGGAGGAAGGGAGAGAGAGAAACATCAATGTGGGGTTGTCTCTCAGACACCCCCTCCTGGGGACCTGGCCTGCAACCCCAGGCATGTGCCCTGACTGGGAATCAAATCAGTGACCCTTTGATTTGCTGGCCAGCGCTCAGTCCACTGAAGCCACACCAGCCAGGGTGGTTATATTTTATTAAAAAGTAATATTTTTCAACATTTTCCCTGAAAAGTAATTACTAGAATTTTTTTTTTAAAAAACACAAATCTTTTGTGAAATCACTGGAGACTTTATGAAATCAAAATCTTTTCAAGTTCAAAAAGGACAATGAGTATCCTGAGATTACCCCAAGTATTGATGACGGGTGACAGCTATGAGTTTGAAGAGTAGTTAAAGCAGATAATCCAGAAACATGCACAGTTGTAACTACATTATTCACAGAAGTCTGGGCCTAGAAGATTTGAAACCATAACTCACCTAGTACATTTCAAGATAATAAAAACAAAATGTTCTGATAGACTGTATCTATCTCAAAGAGATGGTCAAGTTATGTAAACTGGAAGGTTTGTTTTCAGACCAATTATTATATATATGCTGCATGGATTTTAGGTGGGGTTTATAACCATTGGGCCCAATTATCTTGTTTCAAAGCTAATATAAATAAATAATAAATAATCTCTGAAAATAGAGTCTAAAACAAGTTTATATCGGTTCATGCTCTTCAGTGAAAGCAAGAGAAAATTTGCTCTGGAAGCTAACATCGAAAAATGGAACTTACTGGCTTCATAAAGCAACACAAAGAATCAAAGAAAGAGCCAAACAACCCAGGCCTTAGGAAAATAAAACACCTGGAAAGGTCCTGGGAGGTAGGAGTTCATGGAGAGTCTCCTGGGTGTCCATCCTCAGGGTGCAGGAGCTCCAATCACCTGCCATCCTCACTTGACCATGCTCCACATGCAGACTGATGAGAAGAGCCATTCAGTCTCGTCTCTATAACTGAGGCGGAGAAGGCTTCATGGTTGACAGCCCACATAGCACAAGATGGTGAGTAGGAGTGCAGTTTCCCAAAGGAAAAGCTGGTTGTTTTGTTTTTATAGGAATGAAGAAAAAAGGACTTGGGCAGGCCAAATCTCTCCATTCAACATAGGCCTTCATTCAATATAGGTATTTGCTAGACTTCAGTAGTGAACTAAGTAAGGCATGAGGGTATAGGAATAAGGAGTGCTGCTGGATGACAACCACCTAGGTATCATAGGAACAAGGCACTAACCCGACCTGAGAGGAAGGTACACAAGAGGAAATGGAACAGAAGCCTAAGCTTTGTCAGACCAAACTACATCTGAGAGAATAAAAAGAAATGAAGCCCATCAGATATGCTCATTGCTAGAATACAATAATAAATTCACCAGTTGGAATGCTTTTTAAAAAACTCTGATATGAGTGATGTACTACATGAAAGACATTCTGTCTTTATGCACACCTGTTTCTTTACAAAAATGTTTACTGAGTCAAAGTCCCTACTATGCAATAAAAATGTGAGATATTCAAACATTTTATATTTTAATGATAGATGCTACTGGTTTTATAACATTTACAAAAATAATAACAGGTACAAATTAAGAATAGTTAATACAACAAATGTGGATTTGAATAATATATTCAGTAATTATTCTTATCCATCAAAGAGCATTTTGGAGTTTATGCAGGATATAAATAAATAGTCCAGTTAAAGCATTATGCATTTAAATACCTGCCTATCTGCTTTTGATATCTTTACCATACTAAATTAAAGAAAGAAAACTCTAGCTTTTCTGAAAGAAATTTGGGCTTATTTGAACCTTTTCATTGTGGTTATTTTATAATTATATTTCAAATTATATTTTACACTTATTGAGAACAGAGACTATGACATATATTACTTTTGAATTTAGTTCTCTTCTAAGCTAAGGTACAATGATACTATGTGTGTGATACATTTTAATTAATTGATCCATCAATCAATATGTAAATATTGTTTCTCCTTGAATCAGTAGGTGATTAAAGAATAGAATTTTTTGGTGTAATACAAACACGATCAAGATTCTGAAGGTTATCAAATGGCAAGAATTATAAAGGCATAGACTTGGCCTCTCTTCCACACAGCATTGTGAAATCACTCTGTAGCAAATCGATCATATTATCTTGATAATAAAGAATAGATGTCAGGGGTCCATGGGGTTCCACATCCCTACATTGTGTAAATGCTGCATAACCTATGCCCCTTAAGCAGCGTTTTTTTTTTTTTTTGTTTGTTTTTTGTTGGGAATGTGAACAATCAGGCCTTAGGAAAATAAAACACCAGGAAAGATAACTTGAAGTTAGGAATTCAAGAAGAATCTCCTTAGGTTTAATCCTTAGGATGAAGTTGCGAGATAATATCCTGCACGATAAACTGCAGTTCACTTGAGGTAAACTTTTTCTTTTTGGCTTTTTAGTGAAGTGGGTCAGGAGAGACTAGATTTCCTTGAGGCCAATATCTTCGGTCAACAACAACTCTTTCTAAGATGCATCAACTTTTCATGAAGGTGAAAGTCAGGATTGGTACGTAATGAGAAACAGTGTATTTTTCCACACATAGTGTAGTATTGGTTTTGGCACTGACTTCTCAGGCCATTTATTACTGTTTATGTCTTTAAGTGGTCGTTCATATTTGCCTACCAATACAACTGTCATTCAGGATCCTCCTCACACATATTTTTACATAAGTGAATAAAAATTTTCAAGGAACAAGGAAGAAAGCTTCAAAGGATCAAAGAAGTCTAGGCAAAGAGTCCCCAAGGAGGTATGGAGGAAGTGCCTAAGAAGCAATGAATTTGTTCATTTATTTATTTAGAATATCATTTACTGAGTAGCTACTGGTGTTAAGAGCTAGGAATTCAGAAATGGTAAATCAATTCTGTGCTCTTACAGGTTATCCTCTCAGTTTTTCCACAATAAGGACAGTTGGGATTAGGAAATGATTCTAAGTGCCAAACGAAAAATGTATTTATTTTTGCCATATCATAATCTGCTTTGAATGTTCTTTATCAATCACTCACACACACAGACACACACACACACAGACACCCCACACCACTACCACCACTACCACCTTGTATTCCTGAGTCACTTTTCAGCCATCAGTATTGCCTAGCCCTTCACAAAATATAAATGAAGAGGGAGAGGGGCAGATTGACTTGATTACCCAGATTTTAGGAATAAGGTTGATGGAATATCTTATACTTGAAAGAATTACTCCTCTATGCCTTAACCTAAATACTTCCAATTGGCACATTACACATTAACAACCTGTTAAATACCAATTGATTAGATTAATGTTAAGATAATTGAATCCTTTCATTAGAAGAATAAAAGGTATGGACACAGCCCAATTAGATCCTATATTTCTTGAATAAGTGTATCGGAGGCTTAAAATTAAGAAATCACAGCCACTGGCATCTTCAAAAGAGTATCATGGATCCATTTCTTAAGCAGGGCTTGGAGTGTAAGTGTGCAGAAGACTCGAAGGGAGAAATCAGGCAGCCGTCCATTACAAAGATATTAAAATTTGAATACACTGTATGTTTTTGTATCCCTTTTATTTCCTTATTTCCTATTAAATGTACTTCTTCCTGACCTAGGGTTTCTTTCTTTCTTTTTTTTTTAATCTCTGAACAGGGTATTTCTTTCTCTTTTCTTACATTTATTCATTTTCTTGCCTTTCCTTTCATTTCCTATGAAACCTACTGCTTACAAGCAAGACTAATTATTCGCCATTTCTCTTATCTTTGCTTCCCCACACATTCCTTCTGGGTCTAATGACTGTGACTGTAGCCATCTCGGAATATGCTGGACTGCAAGCACAAATGAAAATTCTCTTCACCTGAGAACATGAGTGGCAGTGAGCGAATGGGAGCAGAACTGCTCCTGGTAAATGGAGGTGGGCAGAAAATGTTAGCGGCCTGATAGGTTCTTTTAAATGCTGTAATAATATTTCTCATTTAATTAATAGTTAGAGGAGAGCACTGGTAAAACTCACTGTGATGCCCACGGTGATCTTCTGCAATGGTGTACAGAGGAGATGGACAGGTTTTTACTGACAGGTTAAAACCATGCTAATACACAGTGAAATGGAACCAAAGGTAACTGCACTAGTAACTCCAAAAGATGTGATTGTCAAGAGTGGGGCAGTAATCATGCTGACTCTTCTGTGAGCCATAATAACACTTTAACACTTTTGTTAATACCCATGTAGCCCACTCTTATCTCAGAAAAAAAAATTTTTTTAAATACAGGAAAATATTGAGTGGGAAGTTATAATAAGTCTCCATAGCTGACCATGATTATCCAGATACGACACAAAGAGATCACCTGAAGGAAAAGTAATTTAGATTTGTTCAATAAAACATGCCCAAGTTACATGAATAGATTTGGAGAAGCCTGGCTTTAAATCTCCTTTTAAGTTTCCTCTAAAAGATAACTAGTTTAAAGAAGCTGGTTCTGGACAATTGGGCTACTTAGCTCCCAAAACTGAATGGAAAAACAATTCTTGCAATTATGTTGGGCACTTTCGATAGAATATGCTATCCATGAGTGTGACATGGTGAATGGACAGTTAGTGACTGAATGCTCCACCAAGACAGACTCTATTAGACTTCAGAACTTCTATTAATTATGTGGTTATTTTTCAGAGAAGTAACAAACGCCTCCATCATCACAGAAAGAAGTCAGAATATAAGAATTACAGTTATTCCTAGAAACCATATATGTAAGATCTATAATATGTATGTATAACTGTATGTATATATATAAGCTTATGTATGTATCTATTAAGCTTGTACATATACTTACATACTTATATTTATGTATGTATATGTGTGATTATGTGTGTGTGTGTGCATATATATAATTTAAATGAAAAAAATCATCAGGGTTGGTTGTAAATCTTGTCTACATAAATTTCAAAAACAGGAAGGATTTTAAAAGATAAAACAAATTCATGGTCAATAAGCTAAAAAATTACTTCATCATAAAAAAGGAATGTTTTTTTTTTAAAAACCTAGGTAGATATGAAGTAAACAAACATTCTAGAACTAGTACAAAGTATCATAATTTGTGCTATTGGAAGTCCATAAGTAGGGTTTAAAAACAAATTCAGTGACAAAGTTTAACTAGATGAAAGAAGATGAAGGAATTAGACAAAAGACATACGTGGTCTGTCTGGAAAAAGTCCAATCATTGTTAATGTAACCAGAACGGTTTGCACAACATCAATGGGACCTGGCAGCCACGCGAGTGGACCGGAATGCGCATGCGTGAACAATGACAACCTCATTGTACTCGTCAGTGGGGGTGGTAGACGCTGTTAAGTGAGCATGTGTACTGTATGGCCATTGCATTCCAAATGACTGAGAGAACAGGGCAATGAATCTGCATCTAATTTTGCGTTAACTTGAACATTCCTCCAGGGAAACTACTGGAATGATTCAGGAGGCCGTAGCTATGGGCAACTCGTGATTGGCAGCTTCATCATGACAATGTGCCTGCTCATGCATCACGTCTCATGCAGCCTTTTGGCAAAACATCAAGTCACCCAGGTGGCTCAGCCCCAGTACAGCCCAGAATTGGCACCCTGAGACTTTTGGCTTTTTCCAAAACTCATCTTTGAAAGGGAAGAGATTTCTTACTGTTGATGAGATTCAGGAAAATATCACGGGGCAGCTGATAGCAATTGGGAGAACTGTGTGAGATCCCAAGGTGCGTACTTTGAAGGAGACAGATGTGTCATTATCCTATGTACGGTGTTGTATCTTGTATCTTTTTCAATAAATGTCTCTATTTTTCATAGTACATGGCTGGATACCTTCTGGACAGAACTTGTATATACATATCCCATAGACACAGACAACAGTGTGGTGAGGGCCAGAGGGAAGGGCGGAAGAGGCAAGGGCTAGGCGGGGGAGGGCAAAGGAGGGGATGAGGGGGGCATCTGTAATAGTGTCCACAATAAAAATAAAGTTAAAAAATAACAAAGCTTAAGACCTCATGTATAAAAGTTTAACCTGAAGTTTTAAAGAAAAAATATTTTATTAGTTGTATTAACATTAAAGGAAATGCACAGCTTTTCCATGAGAATAAAGAAGAAAGCTAGTTAAGAGATAGATCCTATGATATGAAGGTTTTCAGATAGTGGCACTGAGAAATACAACTATGAATAAGTGATAGCTTCTGCCTCCAAAGACCTCATATCCCACAGGCGGAGGCAGACAGAGACAGCCAATAGTTTTCATAAAAGGCTGAATGTGATAAGCATAGAGCAGTCAGAGGGAAAATGCCGTTTACGACACTGGCTGTGATGTGAGCCACGGTCATGGAAGCATGCTTTTCAAGGAGAGGGTTGCTCTTACATGCTGGAAAACATCTCTCTGGAACTCTGAGGAATGTCCTCCTCCGCACCCTCGTAAAGCCAGCCAAGAGAAGGGAGACCGATAAGTAATTAAAATAGAAGAACTTGGGCTTGCCTTTCAGCACCTCTAGGACAAAGAAGTGTTTTAGGAAGTGGCACAGGGAATTGGCAAAGAGGAGGAGAAAAGGGGCCAGATGTGAAACATAAAGGTAGTCAAGGGTCTTGGGGGGATAGATGGTTATGGGTTGAACTGTGTCCAGATTCAAGTTCCAAACACCAGTACTTCAGAATGTGATTATTTCGGAATAAGGATTTAAAGAGGTGATTATAGTATGATAAAGCTTTTAGAGTGGGTCCCTAAATCAATATGAATGACTGTGGTCCTTTGATAAGAGAAAGAAGTGCCGGGGCACGAGCACACAGAGGTACGGCAATGGGAACCGGTTGCCGCGAGGCAGCCATGTGTACACCCAGGCGAGGGGCCTCGGAAGAGCCCATCCCTGCAGCGCCTTGATCTCCCAGGCTTCCAGCCTCCAGAGCTGTGAGAAAATAGTTTTCAGTTGTTTAATCCACCTAGCTATGGTATTTTGTTATGGTAGGCCTGGCAAACTAATACATATAACTAGTGCAGTCAAGATCTTAAAAGTACATTAAAGCGGGAAAATATGTCATTTTAAATGTCCCTTCATCAAACCTTCTAAAAACTGTTTTCACATAATTTTGTGGTTCTAGTGCTTTGGGAAATAGAAGAGAAGAGGTTTTTGAAGAAACACAAGACAAAGAGAAGACGGCAGCAGCAATGAGGGAGTCTAGACTTACACAATTAAGATTACAATAAGAGCAGAGATTTATTGTAAAAATTATCAGGAGACCAGGAGAATTCTGGGAAGATGAGGGAGCAGGAGGCCTCGGAAATCTGTCTTCTCCAAACTGGACTGGTGCATGCGAAAAATTAACTAGATCACCATCTTATACCATTCACCAGAATAAACTCAAAATGGATAAAAGACTTAAGTATAAGTCGTGATACCATAAAAATCCTAGGGGAAAACATAGGCAGTAAAATTTCAGATACCTCTCATGGAAATATTTTTGCCGATATATCTCCTAGGGCAAGAGAAATAAAGAACACATAAATAAATGGGACTATATCAAATTGAAAATCTTCGCACAGCTAAAGGAACTATTATCAAAGTGAAAAGGGAACCCACTGTATGGGAGAACATATTTGCCAATGATATATTGGACAAGAGTTTAATCTCAAAAATATATAAAGAACTTATGTAACTCAATACCAGGAAGAAAAATAATACAATTAAAAATGGACAAAGGTCCTGAATAGACACTTCTCCAAGGAGGACATGCAGATGGCCCATAGATATATGAAAAGATGCTTAATATCACTAGCCAGCAGAGAAATGTAAATTAAAACCACAATGGGTTATTACGTCACACGTGCCAAAATGGCCATGATTAATAAATCAACGAACAACAAGTGCTGGTGAGGATATAAAAAAAGGGAACCCTAGTGCACTACTAGTGGGAATGCAGACTGGTGTAGTCACAGTGGAAAACAATATGGAATTGCCTCAAAAAACTAAAAATGGAACTACCTTTTGATCCAACTATTCTACTGCTGGGAATATACCCAAAGAATCCTGAAAAAACATCAATTCAAAAGAATTTATGCGACACCATGTTCAAGCAGTGCTATTTATAATATTCAAGAGTTGCCAACAGCCTGAGTGCCCATCAGTAGATGAGTAGATCAAAAAACTATGGCACATCTACACAATGAAATGCTACAAGGCAGAAAAGAGAAGGAATCCCCACCTTTTGTGACAGCATGGATAGAACTGGAGACTATCATGCTAAGTGAAATAAGTCAGTTGGTGAAAGATAAATGCCATGTGATCTCACTTGCAACAGGAATCTAATGGACAAAATAAACTAATGAGCAAGAGAAAACCAGAGGCATAGGTTCGTGGAACATACTGACAGCTTTAAGCGGGGAGGTAGGAGGTAAAGGCTAACTGAAAGAGGGTAAAGGGATTAGTCAAAGAACATATATGGAGGACCAATGGACACAGGCAATGGTGAGAGGACTGATTATGGAAGTCGGGCACGGGCTGGGTGGATGGGGTCCGGGGGGGCGGGGGAGTGGGACAACTGTAATAGCATAAGCAATAAAATATTTTAAAAAGAAAGAAATGTATCTGCCTTCTCCAGCTTGACAAGTATGTTTACAGCATTAAATGCTTTTTACTAGAGATGAGTTGAGTTACAAAGAGGTTAAGTGTCTGAACCCATGTCACCAAACAAGTCAGCTACAGAGATAATAACCAGATTCTGGTCATCTGCACCTTAGCTACTAGATTTCTAGTTGTATTTTACTCTTATCCTTGAGTGATACAGAATTAAGGCAAGACACAAAGAAAGAAAGAACAGAGGATAATCAGGAAATCCTTGGCAAACGTTTCAAAGCCAATATAACAATTAACACTAATTTACTGATGAATTTTTGGTGCCAGTCAAATTACAATCAGCATACCAATTTCTCTATAGGTTATGCATTGACTTGACTCCAGAACTGAAAGGTCACAAGCTGAGCTCTTCTAGAACCCCAGAGTATAACATGCTTCCAGTGGAGGTTCTGAGAATGAGGAAATGGTCATGAATATACTCCACGGGTGAATAAATTATGGTTCAGCCAAGATGCAAGATGCCTCTCCTACCAGCTGAATAGCTCCTTTAATCCTCCTGTCTTGGGTGCAGCTAATAAAAGGGACCGATTCTCTTTGGTAAATAAACAATCTATTTCACAGAGTTGATACCATGAGAAACGAATAATATCTATGTGAAAATTGCTTTGAAATGTGTGCTGCTTTGTCTTCTTTGTCTGTCATCACTATTATGATCATTACATTGCTACCGAGAGAAGAGAGCGTGGTTATTTCAGTTATTGCTGGGGAAAAGGACTCTAGGCTGCAATCTACGCTTAACAATCTTGGGCTACTATTTGTTGTTGGGACAGTATTTGAAAAAATTAAAAAATTAAAAAATAAACTTCATCATTAAAACATTCATTAAGTTTAGGAAATTCATAAAACACCTAAAAAATGAAAGTAGTAAAAATAAAAATGCTTAGTTCCACCATCTAATGATAATCACTACTAAAGAGGATTTTTTTTCTGTGCATGAATTTGGTCTTTGTTTTGTACTGTGACTATCATGGTATATATAAGTGTCACATCTTTCCTTTTTTCTCTTCATTATTTTTAACACAAGTATTTTTATTATTTATTTAAAAAACAGTGCTTAATGGTAGATTTCATTTGCAATATCTTCTCTATAAAGCATTGTCTTAACTTTTATAGTTGAGGATAATAAGATCATCCTGAAAATAAACATTGAAAAGAAACTGAACATAATCAATGAATTTACTCTGAGAGCATTACAGGATATTGCTTTAGTCTTTCAATTCTCTAGCATTTTTAGGATTAAAATTCCAACACACTTTTCTATGCACTAAAGTTTCATTTTGAATTAAAATACTTCAAAATGTAGTCATGTATGTGAACTGCTTATCATTTCAGACTACTTTCTTTGTAGAATAAATATTATGCATATTTTGTACATAATTTGCTTATAATTTTTATTTGACTCAACAATACACTAAATTCATTAATATTCAGGGAGTTTTGGTACTAATATAGCAGGATTTACTCTTCAGAACTTTAAAATAATTAGAATAATGCCTGCCAACAAACTTTGGAACACAATCTATAAGTTGGAAAGCTACTGCAATTAAATGTTGTGCGGCTTATCACTTCCTTATAAGGAATACTCTTTGAATTCAGATAAATACAATCATAATAAGGTAAAATGCCCACTGGGTGGATTAATTTTAAACACTGATGATAAGATATTCGTGCATCTAATTACTATTTCTCAAATACAAGAACCTTAACGTCTCTCATTTTGAACAAAATGTGTGATGAAAAAGAAGTTCCTTCTTATTACAACAAAACATTTTAATTTCATGGGCCACACCAGAGCTTGACCTGATGTTTCAAAAACAAAAGACAACGAGAACAGCAGCACTTGTTATATCAGGAGGCTGTAGTGGGATTGAAGTTTTATTTTTGAAGCTACATAAACACTTGACAAAAGCTATAGTTAAATGTTTACTGGTAATGGTTCTTTGGGTTCATCTAAACAAAGAATGTTTCTGTATTATCAGTCGAGCTGTACTTAAGTATGTTTTTCTTAGTGCAGTTGTTACATCTAACTAACACAAGTATTTTGATTTCTATATTTAGGTATCTCCAGATTAGGTGCTTTGCTGGTGCCAAAACAAAGACAGCTGAAGAATACATTTCAAAGACACCCCAATGGGGTGAATTAGCACCTATAAATATTTATATACTCCATCTCAATGCCAAATCGATCTTTCTAATACATATTTTGTCCATCATTGCCATGGTCTATAACCTCCCACAGATATTAAATAAAACCCAACTCTTTGACGCTGTATTTTAAGATGGCTTTCAACAAATTTGTCTTGTATATCTGTGCTATTTCTAGGATAACTTCAAACTTTTACTTTATATCCCTCCTTTTTTTCAACCTACCAGTTCAAATGCTCTTTCCCCTACCACACAAAACCTCACTATTACATTTATTGACCAATGTCCTACAATTTCTTCAAAGGCATATCCCATTCACCTCTATTATCTTCATGATATTCATGACTGTTAATAATATTTAAATTTCACAGAACGCTTTTGCTTCATAAAGAATGCATATCTATCCCACACATACAATACTGAGGGACGGATTTTAAAAAAAACATTGGTCCTTTTTAACCAATAAATAAAACAAAACAGAAAATGTATTTGACTTGAAAAAAAACCAGTTAATTGAGAATTAAAGACAGGGACACAGTTTAGCTCATTTCTCTACGTGTACCTGCAGCAGGTGTCAGTAAGGCTCTTCCAGCCCAAATATCAGAAAGCGAGCCAGGACTTGGTCTATGTTCCGCAGAGGGGTCTACGTAAGCTTTGGAGTACCTTTTCGAAATTTCTGTGTCTCTCTCTAGAGCCTCAAACTAGCCACAGTAAAGCTTCACAGTGCCTTTCAAACCACTACTATGTGAGGGGTCGACCTAATGTCTTAAAGAGCGCTCCAAGGCTCCTAACTATGAAGACAACCTGGGAATATGGCCAGGCCAAGTTCCAGTCGGGTGGCCTGATTAGTGGATTGCTCCTGGTAACTGATCAAGTATTTCTTTAAGGGATCATATAAGCTTAGGCTACCAGAATGGTGTTGACACACTAATGTGAGGGGACTTTTTAAATTCACATAGGTAGAGTCCTCCACAAAAAAACAATACATTTCTGAATCCCACTGACCCTAGCGATAGACTTTCTTCTGTGGATATGAAAAAGAATGGGAAGAGTTTACAATAGTAGAGAGAATAATTTAACAATGTACATGGTAATTTGTTTTAGAATTCATAAGAAGTTATCCCACATATCGTCTTATTTGATCTTCATAAGGACATAAGCAATTATTGAATTCAATATATTTTTATGGAGAATCTTCTGTTTTGGGCACTGAATTAGAAGTTAAGGATTCATAGTCTCACAAGATATATACTGTACCTGATATCAAGTAACTTACAGTCTAAAGGTTTAAACAGAAATTAAACTAATTACACAAATAATTATCAATTAAAATTATAAAATTGTGCTAATGTGGACATGAGAACTCCCTATCCCCTCAATAGAAGACCACCTCACCTATTCTGTCTGGTGTGTGTGTTATGTGCCACTGAGTCACCTCTAACTTCTGGCAATCCTGAATAAAAGCTGCCTACAAATATCTTGTCCTCATAGCTCTGCTCAACTCCTGTAGACTCATGCCTATGGCATCTTTTATGGAGTCAGCCCGTTTCGTATTTGCTCTTCCTCTTTTCTGTTGCCTTCTACTTTTCCCAGCAATATTGTCTTTTCCAAAGAAGCCTCCCTTCTCATGATGTGCCCAAAGTAGAACTGCTTCGTTTTTGTCAGTTTTGCCTTCAATGATGTTTCAGGCTTAATTTCCTCTAGGATTCAATTGCTTGTCATTCTGGTGGTCCATGGTATCTATGGAGCTTTCCTCCAACACCATATTTTAAATGAATCATTTTTTTCCTGGTCAGCCTTCTTCACTGTCCAACTTTCACATCGGTACATACAGAAATTGGGAATACAAAGGTGCTTGGGGGTGTCCAGGGAACCCAGGACAGCTGTGAATGTGGTCCAACAGAAAATCATAAATTTACTGAAAACATTATGAGGTTTTTTTGTGATTATGTGTCACAATGTGTTTAATGTGTGACCCAAGACAACTCTTCTTCCAGCGTGGCCCAGAGACTCCAAAAGGTTGGACACCCTTGGAGATGACCATAGTCTCTAATGACGCCTTTTGCTCTTTACGACCTCTCCCCTGCTGCCGAGTCTCAGCCCTCTTTCGAGTGCCTGGCTACAGTCTCCATCTGAATTGCTCACTGAACAAAGGTAAGCAAAATCTTTAACAATTTCAATTCCTTCATTTTCTGTGTAGTCATGATTTTTGCCTTCTTCATATTTAAATGCAGTCCTGCTCTGGCACTTTCTTCTTTCACTTCCTTTAGAAGTCATTTCAAATCACTGGTACTTTCTGCCAGTAAGATGGTGTCATCTGCATAGCTTAAGCTATTGATATTTCTTTCACCAATTTTCATTCATCCTTCCTCTGAGTAGACTAGCCCAGATTTTTGTATATGTTCTACATACAGATTAATAGGGAGATAAAATGCACCCTTGTCTGACACCACTGCCTATAGGAAACCGTTCCGTATTTCCATCTCCTGTCCTGACAGTGGTTTCCTGTGCACAGTCCATACGGTAGATATGGCTATAAGATAAATAGCACCAGTTTCAGTTTATAGATGAAGGAAGTGACTTGACAAATTAAACTGATCTTAGCTAAGGTCACATATTGGACATGCGGCAGAAGTAACACATATAACAGGACTTAATGCTTAGTCTGCTGTCTTCACTATCAATAATTATTAGACCAAAAAATAGTGAGCTCTATCATGATATAAATAATTCCATTCTTATTGCAAGGAGCATTTGTGTGTTTGCAGGCATTCTGATTGCTACTATTACTTAAAGTATATTTTAAACACATAAAAGCACCATCAGTGAACAATTTAATTGTATTATTGATTATAAATTTTAATGTTATGGTAATTATAAATAAAGACACTCATTTTAATTGATTTAACCACGGATATATCTTTATATATTCTCAGTGCCATGCTCAGTATTAAAGAAGTCTGCTGAGATAGAAAGTGATTAAATGGCCCAAGCAACCTCTCTGAGAAGGTGAGAAGTGCAAGAACCCGGACTCGGAGATTCAGGGATCACATTGCACCAAAAAAGTACAGCTAGTTTCAGTCATGGTTAGTAGAATATTATGTTATTGGAAATTAGAAAAAGGACAGATCACATGTGGACTTGGTTAGCTGAAAAAGAAAGTTGGGTTTTATTTTAAAAGCTATGGGAAGATTGAAAAGTCTTAAGCAGAAAATGACCTGATCTGACTTACATTTTTAGAAGATTTTTAGAAGAGACAGATCAAAGTCTCTTGGAATCAAGTGAACATGTGGAGTGGAAATAACAGTGCTCAAACTGGAAACAATATTTAAGAATAATCCTTAATAGATAGTCAGAGGATAGAGAAAGTAAAAAATTCTCTGACCAGAGGTAGAAGCCATAGCAATCAGAACAGTCAAAAAGATTTGTAGTCAACAGGTTAACAAGGGATTATAAATATTTGACAAGCAAGGAAAATAGTCATGCCTAGATAACATGATATCCACTTGCAGAGAAATATGGCATGAAAGGACGGAAACTTAGTCATTGTCACAAACTGTGGGTCTCATGCAGATTCCTTCTATGTTCAGAATTTCCGAAGCAGCATTCTATAATCACCGGTTTTCCTATGTGTAAAACTCTATATACTTGGAGCTTTTTTATGTGGCTACTATACACTTTGTGTGATAGCAACACTTAAGACAGAGTAAGGGCTTTAGACTTAGAACAAAGTTTAAAATCCAATGCAACCGCTTTCAGGCCAAATGAGTCTGAGCAACTGCCTTAATCTCACTGATTCACAGCCTTCCCATTGGTAAGATGATGTTACTAACAGCAGCAACCACCTACAGTTGCTGTGGTTGGTCAAAAAAAACCAAAAACAAACCCATATTAAGCACCAAGCACAGTACTTGGACCATATAAAGTTAATTTTAGGTATTATTAATATTATTAGTTATATGTCAGATTGAAGTTATAAAAAATCAATGGTTATTAAAATTAATTAATTTTTTTACATGTTGGTTGGCATACAATTGATTTATACTGAATTAATTGGTATTATCTAAGACTAATGGTATATTTATGATATTATGTCCCATATTTGCTCTATGTACGTGCTTTTCCCTATCTTTATTCTCTTTTTTAACTTGATGAACAAAGAAAAGTTTTACAATCTCTACCCATTTTTGCCTGCCTCCCCCTCTGGTACCCTCCTGAGGCAACTGATTTTAATAGGCTGACTATACGTTGGTTCCCATATTCCTCCATGCTCATATAAACATACGCACATATTGTGAGGATTATGTTTACAAAGTGGGGGCCACAATGCATAAATAACTCTTATGACTTAATACACTGTGGACATTCTCCCTCATCAATATCATATGACAAAGGATGTTTACTTTATTTTAAAAGAGAAACTTACTCCCCCCTCTTCTTTGTTATTCCACTTTGGTTTCATCTGATACAAATGAGGGAAAGGTATTACAAATATGGTGGGTTTGCCCTGGCCAGGGTGGCTCAGTTGGTTAGAGCATTGTCCCATAAACCAAAAGGTCATGGATTCAATTGGCACATATCGACTGAGGCACATACCTAGGTTGCGTGTTCCAGCCCCAGTCGGGGCATGTCCGAGAGGCTACAGATAAAGGTTTCTCTCTCATATCAATGTTTCTCTCCCTCTCTCTCCCTTTCTCTAAAATCAAAAAGCATGTCCTCAGGTCAGGATTAAAAACAAAAAACAAAAACATGGTGGGTTCTTTCCTAGAAAAGTGTCTCCATTTTTCTCTCTCAACTGAGAAAGTATCTCCATTTTTCTTTCTCTATTATAGGTATATTATAGTTCAATGGCTCATTGGGAATTCCTAATTAAACACCTACTAACTACTTGACATATCTACTAGCACTGTGTGTTTTTGTGTATATATATATGTGTGTGTGTGTGTGTGTGTACACAAATGTGTGCATTGCATGTGTATGAAAGATCATGCATAATGGTTAACTGTTGACTAACTTTTCTCATTGAGGATTGTATGGGATAATGAAGAGAATACAGATTGTTCATTGCTAAAAATGAAGGGAATATTAGTATCATAAAAGGCACACTCTTCATTATGTCTCAGCATAATATATTTTTCTAGGGGAAAAACTCCCATCACTGAAGTTATGAAAATAAAAAAAAAATGAAAATAAAAAGATTCAGTCCACAAGTTTCCAATTTCAGCATGGCTTTTCAAAATCACATCGGTGGTATAAGCTAGAGACAGCCTGGACAATAACATTTCTCTGGAATCCTGATGAGCTTTTGACAGAATTTGGAAATCTGCTATTCGAGATTTCATGTTTCTTATTGGAGATTCTGTCCTTTTCAAGAAATGAGTCTCGTTTTCAATGGTTGTCAAGTTGACTAGCTTGGCGATTACCTCTTACATGTCAATTTAATGCGTCATGATATGTTAATGTCCCTGTTCTGAGCACCTACATATGAACATCAGTGTTCCTTTTGGCCCAAGAGTCTTAGGATCATATAATATGGACATGCCTCTGAGGTAGGGAGGGGTTGGCAAACTATGGCCCAAGGGTAAAATTTGACCTATGGCCTATTTTTGTACAGCCTTCAAGAAAAATAATGTTGTTTACACTTGCAAACTAAAAATATAATCTTAAAATTTTCCAAATGTGTAATTTATCCCAGTTTTTGTCTATTCTGGGAGTGAAGGGAATTTCTCAATTCCTTTCTCAATTTGACTCAAGGGTGGAAAAGGGCAAAGTGCCTTACTATGCTGAGGTGCACTTACTGAAAAAGCAAACACACACACACACAGAGAACAGTCTTGAAGGATAGAAGGCTTTAAAAAGGAAATGTGTAATGCAAATGTGCTGTCTATATATGCTATTACTCCCCCTTTGCTTGCTTTCCACCAACAAAGAAGGAATAATTATTATCCGCTCCAACTATCACACAGCAATGTTGTAAAGTGAGATGAGATCAGAGCTCTTCACTAGATGCTGTACTGATCCAAGGCACTGCTGTGATAATTTATTATTTAAGAGATTATTAATGAAAAGTTCTTCCACAAGAATAACTACCCTAGGAGAAAGTTTGAAGGTGGCTGTGTCACCTTGCTGTGTACTTGGAAGTATGTTTTTATATCTAAAGGCTCTATATTCTCCTCCCTCCGTAAATCTCTCTAGCAGCTGAACTCCATTTCCTGTGCCATTGATCACTAGCAGGCACCCATGTATGTTCCATGGTTCAAAACTGAGTCATCATGGTGATAAATAAACGTGATTAAAAAATGATGCTATGGACGCAAACATCGAACAGACTTTGAAGGGATGTCTGGAATTCTATTATTTTAAAGCAAAAATGGCATCTCTGTTTTATCTAGTTCCTTTATTCCAATACTTAAGCAACCCAACGCAGAGAGAAGAAACGACTTGCCTTTATAGCGGAACCAGGGCTAGGTCTTAGGGTTCTTGAGTTCCCATCCAGCGCTTTTTGTAATAAAAAAGGGAAGTAGGAAGAAAAGATGAAACATGGAGCTTAAAAAATCAAGAAAATGAAAGAAAAATGAAGTATGTAGGTATATAGAAAATGACATAAAGTATCTCTATGTGAGGAAAATAGAAAAAAAATATTCAAAGTAGGTGACAAACTGGCCATGCATATTTTTATTCACCAATGCCAGGATTATCCCAGTGAACTTGGGCCAAATTGCAGGACAATAATTAGCTCTAGTGCTTTGACAAATCATTACGAGAACATTAGCAGGACATTAGTAAGAATTATCCATTTTTAACAATTGATTACATGCCATCGTTGGCTCATTAGCGCATTGGTGTCTAATAGCTGCACTCTAACTAGCACTTTCCCCCTTTGTCGGAGACCTAAGCCTGCTAACCTCAAACCAAGCCATGTAAAGGAACTTGACTACATTAAATAAGTACAAATACATTTCACTTGCTTAGGGGGAAATTTATTAAACAAGCCAGGGAATTATTTGGCCCATCTCTGCTCAGCGATATATAGTAATTAATCTACCAACTTCCTCTGACTAAAGTGGCTTGTCGCACGCTTTGAGAAGAACGGAAAACCGTAGCGGCATCCTTCAAGACTTTCTCCGGTTACTTCCCAGGCTCTCACTATCTCAGGTCTCCAATCAGGAAGCGGTTGCTTCCCATTTTACTGTCTTTATTCTGAGAAAGTCTTATATTTCATCCATATCAGTCATCAGTTGCCTTGGCTTATGGGACCATTAAGTTAGCTATCCCCAACAGTCTGTACATTAGAACCACCTGGAAAGATTTCAAAGAACTATTGATGTATGGTCCACATTCCAGCCCGAATAACTCAGAATTTCTGGAAGTGGCACCTGAGCATATGGGTTGGTTTATTTGTATTAAGCTCAGAGATGAGTTTGATTCACAGTGAGGGCTGGAAGCTACTGCATTTTCAAATATATATTTAGGTCCATTAACCTGCAGTACCAGCTGATGTGGGATGTAGAGAGTGATGAAGTTAACAAATCAGTTGTATTATTCCCAATATTCATGACAGATGGTACACTGTTCTCTGTACATGTGAACAATCTAAACATTCTAAGCAAAGAAAGGGTAACACTGAGGGGGTGTTTTGTGATTTGTTTCCCTTTTCTTGCATATTACCACATGTACACCCACACAGAAAACATTTAATTTTGAGTCATACATTTTAGAAGGTATAATTATCTCACACTATTTTACGAGTGATCATGTTTTCCTAATTCAAAGAAGTCCGGCATGGGCAAAATTCCCTTAACCCTTCCTTTTGCTCCCTTCACTTTCAAAAGCTGTTTGTCAAAACAACACCATCCAGGATATGTGAAATGAGTTACTGAGATGCTAGGAGCTAAGCATTCTCCGAGGCTGGCTGGATCAAAGGACAAGCAGGGGCGCATGTAAGTCACTGAGCTCCACTCAGTCGCTGGGTCAGAATCTATCTCTTTTTATTTCTACAGGAAACTCAAGAAAAAGGAATAATAAAAGAAAATAAAACGGAAGAGAAAGAAGGGAGAGGAAAATGCTGCTGAATATGACTCTCTAAGAGTCTAAAAAGGAAAACCAAAATTAGGAAAAATTGAAATTAGCTGTGCAACCTCAGCCAAAATATTTCCCATCTTCGGGATTCGGATTCCGTATTTGTTTCATGAGAAAGTTGATTAAAATCCTTTTTAATTCTCAGCAAGGAGTAAAGTGTGATGATTCTGTGAGATAACTTCTTTGGGCCCCAAATATATAGGATACACGTAAACTGACTTTAGTAATATAAGGGAGATCTTTGGCATTCATGGATTGAGTTATAGTTTCCACTATTTTAGAGCAGTCCTAAAATGTGAAATGTAAGGTGATTATGGCCATGTACACGAGGCTGTGATGTAGGGAAACTTTAAGCCTATTCAGCCTCTGCATCAGTGGGGCATTTCATTCTCTACTGTCTCTACAAATTTACAGATTCACAAGGGTCTCAGGTTATGTCTCTCATGATTGTTAAAAGACTCTCATACATCTATCTACATATTACAGGAATGTTTTTACTCAATGTGGTAGCCTGTCTACTTTTAAATAAGTATCCTGTCTAGTTATTATTTGAGGCACTGAATGGAGTGATTTATTTAGAAGATAACAAATGCCTCGAAAACTGGGAGAGTGTATTAGTTTATTACAGCTGCTGTAAAAAAAAAAAAAAAGCACTAAGATTAGTTGGCTTAAACAACAGAAATTTATTTTCTCATAGTACAGGGGGCAGGGCAACAAGTCTGAGATCAAGGTGCCTGCAAGGCTGGTTCCTCTGAGGGCAGTGAGGAAAGGGTCTGTTTTAGGTCTCTGTCCTTGACTTGCAGATGTCCATCCGCTCCCTGTGTCCTCGCACTTTCTTCCCGCTGTACATATCTGTCTCCAAATTTCCTCTGCTTATAAGGATACCACTCCTATTGGATTAGTTGCCACATTTTAGCTTTATTATCTCTGCTAAAAAACAAACAAACAAACACCTAGCTTCAAATAAATTTACTCAGAAGCACTGGGGATTAGGACTTCAACATAGGAGTTCTCTTTGGGTAGAGAAGGGGGTGGGGCACGGGGGAACAGTTTTGCCCATGATGGGGCGTGTTTTGTATAATAAAAGAGAGTCGTAGCCATGAGTGATCTTAGGAGCTAAGTATACACTGATCTTTTTGAAATGTGAAAGAATTTAAGTAAGGAAGAGTTATTATCATTGATATTAATACTAATAATACCACAAAGAGATAACAATTACTGAGTACTTAGCATAGGCTGGAAACTATAATCACGACCACATATATGTAATTTAATTTAATTTAATCCTTAAAAGAACTTTATGAAATTCCTGCTATTTTCCTCATTTGATAGATAAGGAAACGAACTTGGAGAGGTCTGGGCTCACATGGTTAGTAAAGCAGTGAAGGTAGGTTTATCATCCAGACCTGTCAGAACATCCTAAAGCCCCTAGCACATAGTATGTGCCAAAAACAGAGTGGTTAGTACAGCATAGTGGTTAAGATAGGACTTGGAATAAAAGGAGTGTATGACAGGTTTTTCTCTAATAGGTCTTATACTACTATACCACAGAGTTAATTTTCCTGAAGTTTTATTAAAAACTTCCGACTTTTAAAATTTTCATGAGAATACATATCTTCCTAACCATCTATTTCAGACAGACATTCCAAGTAACCCACCTGGTTATAATCTAAGTTGCCAGTCTTACTGTCCACTAACCCTCCACCGTATATCCGGTGCATCCATATGCACATATTCTTTTTCATTTATCTAAAATGCCATACATCACCCTGGAGTCTCCAGCTAATGTGTACAGGGAAGTCTTAACGAAATAAGTGATATTTAAACTGAAGGATCACTAGAATTTAGACTGGCGAAGTTCGGACCTTGGAAAGAAGGGAGGTGAACTTATGAGAAGAGAAGGATGATACAAAAAAAGGATGTTGTACCAGAACATATATTGCAGAAGAATGAAGAAAACAAGTCAGGCCACTTTACTAGGTAACTAGGAAATCCTTAGGAAGATGTATTCACTGGCCCAATGATTTAGGGTTTCACGAAAACTTTCAGTCAATTCACTGGAAGGGAAAGGTGAAGGAACAGATACTGACTGTTGTTTTCATTTAGCTTTTGACTCTCATTTACTCCTTCCATTTTATATGTCTGGACAATTTGTACCAATAGCCATCTATCTCTATTGCCAAAAGGCACATTGCTCTGTAATTGAAGGGATCTAACAAAAGGTCTTTTCTACTTTTGTAAATCTTTTAAAATGAAAATAAGACCTCCAAAACATTAAAAATTTTTACTAGATCAACACAAAGTTCTGGGGAAGACAAGACAGATAGGGGAAAAAATATACACACCATATATGTGTGTGTATATGTATGTGTGTGTGTGTATGTGTATATATATATATTTTTTCTCTTTTTACTTTTCTTCCAAAGTGGTGGCCCCACAACCTAGGAAAAATTTTAATTTTCAGCTTCACTGTCTTCTTTTTCCCTGCCCCTGATCTCCAGTCTCTCAATAAACATACAAGAGACAGAAACACACAAAATGTTGCCAAAGTGATTTGGCAAATGGCAACTATAAGTCTTTTTACCAACCCTAATGTTCATTGGGGCCACAGTTCTGAAAGTTCTGAGCACAATTACATTTAAAGGGAAATCAACCCTGACAGAAGGCATTTTTTAAGAGATGATCCTAACAGAGCACACATTGAGATGAAGAACTAGCAGGCCAGGCCAGAAAAAGATGATGTGCTTTTGTGAACTCCCCATCAAGGACCGGGAAGCAGTAGCCAGAGGAACGAGTCAAGGGACCAAATTCTAACTGCAGATGTTACATTCCTGTCTTGAAGGGATGAGGAAGAGGTTTCCAACAGTCAAACAGGATGTTGAGACTTTTCTCCTGACCTTGGGCCAAGACAATCTGCTTTTTAACTGGAGGCAACTGTAATTCATTCCGTGAACAGATGGCATACAGGAAAAATTGCGAACACAGGCTCTCTAGTGTCTATTCCAAAAGCTAGCCAAACTCCAGCTGCGCGAGTATAAGCAAGGGATGATAAAGCTCCTAATGGGTGGTGGAGGGTTGTAGCAAGAGCAGAAAAGATACTTTCTAACAGCAAAGAATGAGAGGCAGAGAGGGCCTGCTTTGGTTACAGCGATGCTGGATAAACTCACATTGTAATCACTCTCCTATCAGTTATACCTTGTAACTAACACCCATGATATCTGCTTCTAAAACAGGCCTGTATCTTATCCAGATTCTATACTCTTTGTGCCTCTGATGATAACAAAACATTTCAGTTATTATTTATTTTTAATTTCCCCTTTACATTGTACCACTTGGAAGCCAGCAAATGTATTGCTAAAGTTTGGTCACTTGATTTACAAATACACGGCAGGGTCGCAGGAAAAGACTGAGCAAGAGGAGATCTTCCTCATGACATAATCAGGGGAAAACACACAAGCAAGAGTGAATGTCCATGAACTGTCCCGTGGCGGGAGAGTGTCAGTTTTGAATATAATATTGATATATCACATGGGTTGATATTCTCTGTTGACTTCTCAGCCTCAAAAGTATTGATTGTCAATACAACTATTACTAATCCTGTGAAAATGTCATTTAAAAGACTTAGAAAAGAGGAGTTTAGGCACATAAACTCCAGTTCCTAAAAGAAGAATGTGGAGGTTCAGGACCCAAGGAGCAAGCACTCCCACAGCTGATTATTACTGCTCTATGCTGTCGAATTAAACAAAAGATGACAGTTTTAGCTGGAACAATATTTAAAATAAACAGACCACATATCCACTGTTTATGGATGCAACAGATACAGATTTCTGCACTTGCTGGGAGCTTGGACTTGATTAGCTCAAAAGGGATCCTCCAAGTAAAAAATTTAATGTGCCTCCTACAATTTTTTTTATGCATTTAGTTTGCATTCAGCAATATTCACTGGTACCAACCATATACTGGATATGGATCAAGGGTTCCAGGTTTTCAAAGATAAATAAAAACACAGACATCATAACCAAAGTAAAGAATCACAAATTGAAAATTAAAATTCACTGGGATATATGCTATATTAGTGACTAAAGTTGCTATAGTTTTATGATGAAATAAGTGTCAACTCTTCCTGGTTGTTAGAGAAGACTTCACATAGAAGACAAAGCTCGAGTAGGATCTTCAAGAGCGAAGCAAGAGTTTACCAGCCAGTCAAAGGGAAGAGGTTTAGTTAAGGGCATTCCAGGGCAGAAAAGTCATGAACAAAGACAGGGAAACACATAACATCATGATTCATTTGAGATAATGGAAGTAGTTCTGTAAAGTGGGAAAGGAATGGAAGAGGACAATGGAAGAAAAACCAAGGACCATAGTAAAATGTAATGACAATATCCATATTTTTTCAGGCAGCATGAAACCTATAAAGTGTCATATGCTCTGACTCCCTACCATTTTCATGGACATCGCCTCCCACTGAGGTTTACTTAAACAACCAGCGCCTGATTATCTTCATCAGTGGGCTCTCCTAAAGTCTGTTTTGCCTAAGCATGTGGAGCTCTTGAAGTGCCCAGCAATTTGTATCCCCCCAATAAAGCCCTTAACCAGTGATTCCGGGTTCTGGGATATAAACATTCAGGTCCTCTTGCTTCCGAGTTAGGAACACCAAGGTATGCAGTTCCCGCTGTGGGATTTTACATGATATTTCACTCTCATGTGCACTTCTTCCCCTCTAGTATCCACTTTCCTACTCCTCTACTGGTTTTTCCTGGGAATGATTCCTAATAAATCCCTTTAACACAATTCTTCATTTCAGGATCTACTTTTTGGGGAATCCAATCTAAGACATACTTCTAACTTAGAGCTGTGAGCTATTAAGTGAGTCAATAGGGAAAGTATTTCATTGATAAACTAAACGTAAAGCCATGCCCTGACTGGTGTAGCTCAGTGGATTGGGTGTTGCCCTGCAAACTGAAAGGTTGCTGGTTCGATTCCCGGTCAAGGCACATGCCTGGGTTGCGGGCCAGGTCCCCCGCTGGGGGCACGCGAGAAGCAGCTGACCCAGGTTGATGTTTCTCTCTTACATCGATGTTTCTCTCCCTTTCTTTCTCACTTCCTTTCCCTCTCTCTACAAAATTTAATAAATAAATTTTGTAAATGTCTAAATACAAAGCCATGACAAAATGGGAAATCTGTCTCTAATTAGCTTTCAGCATATTGCAAGGTTAATGGCATGAGAGTATACACTTACACATTTGCTTAATTGTTTTATTGCCATTGGAGCGCTGTTTCATGGACCTGTCCTGGGTTGGAACTGATGATATTGTGGCTGGAGGACTAGTGAATCTGGTCCCCCGGCTCCTGCTTAGGGCTCTATGTATCTGAACACTCTTTATGAAAATGCTCTTGTTTCTTTTCCATATTTCTCTCTTTATTGGGGAAAGTTCATTTTCACCCCACGTATGTCAGGTTAGAGGACAATCAAACAATAGGGAACCTTATTACAGCAGCCAACATCCAGCTTCTCTGTATCATCATCTCCCTACTCACGCTTTATCTTACGGTTATTTCACCTGAAAAGACACAGACACCTCAAAGCAACAGAGACAACTAAATGATAATTAGTTTTCTTACATATGTCACATTATCCACGATTATAATAATAACACTGAGAATAAAAATCATAGAGTTCATCATGCACCTAAATCGTGTGTTTCTTCTTCTCCTCCTGGCCCAGGTTCATGACTAAGTCTATCAATACACCTTGAGTTTCGGTAATGTTCTCCCCTGAAAAATGACACCTTGTCTCCCCCTCCCCTGCCAAGGGCTTCTGTATTAGGGATGCCAACCTGTCTTAATTTTGACTAATTAAAGCATGACTCAGACCAGCCCCTCATGCTCATTTCCTAATTACCAGGACTGGACAATTTTAGACAGGAAGAAAAACCAAATACTGAGATCTTTGATCCTTGAGACTGAGTGACTTTTTACTCTAGTTGTGCCTCTCACAATTCCTCATTCCATTCCGGCTTCCCCAATTTTTTGAACGAATACGTGTTTTTCCTCCTAAATCAACTGCAAGAGGACATAATCCCTAAGCAAGTTTTAATATGTAAAATTTTTCCCACTCATTCCTCATCCATTCCTTCATCATTAGCTCTCATAAGCCCAGTGGCTGCCACCACACAGTTGCGTTTATATAAACTGACAGTGACTTAGCGAAAAGATCTCAAATCCACTTATTTCCAAATATTATTGAGAGCTCTGCACCAGTTTCCTACCAACCAGGCCATCTCAGTCCTTTGTCCTCCTTTCCATAGCTCCTTCCCTCTTTGGAATCACTATTTGCCCTATATTGTATTCATTCTGTTTCTTTTTCTCCTTTTTACCTTCACTATCTAACGTGCTTCATATGTAGTGACTTGTACATTCATTTCCTTTCCTAAAAATAAAATGAGATCTTGAAGGAAGCATGAATGATCTCTCCTGTTTTAATAATTAAAGGTGGATCCACCACAAAGCTTGCTCTACTATTCCTAGTGCTCAGATTAGATCATAAACAGCATATTTTGCCTCCAAAAGAAATATATCAGTGTATCCCCCACCCTGAAATACATGGACATGAAGCCCAGCTTTTCTCTGGAACCAGCATGTAACCAATGGGTCTATTTCAAAGTGAGTACAGCTGAAATATGGGAAGGAGGATTTGATAGTGTTTGATAATTCACAATTTAACAGCTAAGGAAAGGCAGCTTATTATTAAATGCAAATAAAACGAGACGAAGTCCGGCTGTGTGGATGCAGATAGAAATTACACAAAGCCCATAAGCCACTCTGGAGATCTTAACAACTAGACAGAACAGAGCTGCGGGAGCTGCCAGCAGGCACAAATCCCTTCTTTGAAGGGGCTTGCACCCTATAATATCTCCAGAGAAAGACTCAGATTATACAGTCTGCTTGGAAAACTAAGGTGTGACTCAAAGAGGGCAAAAGTACAGCCACTTCATGGAAGGCAAACATGTTTTGAGTTTTAAAATATTTCAACCTCTTTAGTTCCTGTTGTTACCTTCCCCTTCTGTAGGGTAGTTTTTATTGGCCAAGGGAAAATTGCCTATTTTTTTGCAGGGTTAAAAGACAGCTTGCCTACAGTTTATATGTATAATGTATATAGTGTTTCAGACTATCCAAATTCATAGCACTGATATGACTGATTCATATTAGTCACAAGTATGAACATGAGAACATAATAATTTCATATAAATAATATTTATATATCTTTGTTAGGTCTATTTATATTTTAAAACAGGGAAGGCACTTCAAAGCTATGGAATTAGAGATGTTTTTCTTTGCCCATTAGGGCTCTGATGGGCAATATTTGGCAGGAAATACTGAAGCTGGATTTGCAAACTGAATATATGCGATGTGGCCGCCAGATTCATTTACTAAAAACAATGCATTATATGTTATTCACTAACTCAGAAACCTCTAGGAATACTTTTTTTTTTTTTTACACCAGATCAAGATTACAGCAGTTTTACACAACTTTATTCTCTCTAATCTAATTTAGGACTTCCATACATATTTTCCTAGACAGGTGGGAAGATCTCATCTGTGTTTGAACAGTTTTGTGTTGTTCTCACTCCCTATATTCTGAGCCTTGGACACCTCTCTCCTTTGTAACTACTGAAATTCAATGCATGCCTCTAGGCCACTTCAAACCCTGTCTTCTCTCCGGACCCCCTACAGAACGTACGCCTTCCTTCTCCAGGTTGTTACTGCACGTATTTTCTCCAGCATTCATTTGGTACACAGATACTCTGTAACATACCACCTCTAGTGCTTTGCATTGCTTGTTAATTACCTTCATGTGTCTAACATGTCCAATCAGTAGATTATATCCAACCTTTCTCCATCATATAAAACAGATCTCCATCCTGGACCACTCCCTAGACCCTAGATTTATTTATCTATCAATCCACTCAACATCTCCCTTGCGAGTCTAATAGGCCAATCAGACTTAGGATATCCAAAACAAAATTCTCAGTCTTCACCCCATACAATCTCCTTACATCATTTTTTCATCTCAGTTTTTGGAAGCTCCATCCTGTCAGTTATTCATGCCAATTTTTCTACCACACTCCATATCTCATCCATCATGAAATCATCTCACTTCTATCTTCAAAACAAATCCAAAACACTCTCACTTCTACTTTGATTGCGATCACTTTTGCTAAGACATCATCTCTCTCCTCTTACAATACTGTTACAAAATATTAATACTAATTGGTCTCCTTGCTTCCACCTCGCATCCAGCAATCCATCCTCAATAGAGGGGCCAGGAGGTATACTTTGAAAACATTAAGTCAGATCATGTCACTCATCTTCCCAAAAGGCCTCACATTTCAGAGCTAATGTCCAAATCTTAACAGGGTAAGTGTTAAAGTCTTAATAGTGACCTACAAAGCCTTACAGATGTGGCATCCATTATCCCTTTGATCTCATCTCCTTATCTCTCCACCACTTAATCTATACAGCACACTGGCCTCCCTACTACTCCTGGAATACTCCAGTCAAGTTCCTGCCCCACGGCCTTTTCCCGTGCTGTTCCTTTAGCCTGGTGTGTTTTCTCTAGTAAATTTCACCCCCACACACCTTTGGATACCTCTTTCCACTTAGTTTTTGCTTTTCATAGAACTTATCACCAGCTAACATATCGAAATGTTTACTTCTTTACTTCTTTATTGTCTGTCTTCCCCCACTAGAACATAAGTTTCCTACAGGTAGATATTTCTGCATGTTTCGTTCACTGCTTTAGTGCCAGGTGCTAGAATGGTGCCAGGCAAGAAGTGGATAAGGCTCAATAATTATTTTTATTTTAAGGCTCAATAATTATTTTGATGACTACTTGAATGAATGAATAAACAGGCAGGAAATACATTCTTGCTAAATGCCTACATTATTATTAAATAAGTACAGTATAAAATAAATGGAAACACCTTTGAAAATATCTCAAAGTAAGGCATTACTCCCAAAAAAGTATATTTTTCCTCTGGCATGGAGAATTGTGTGTGTCCCACCAAGGCTAGGAGTGACAGACTCCAGGCCAAATTCAATCAGCCACTGGTTACCTACAAAACCCCAGGAAGGGCCTGAAACTCTTCTCGCCTTGGGCACACATTTGTAAATTTGTTATGATCCCTGTCATTAACCTGAATGCTTTATACATTATTTTCGTAAAATTTTCTCATGCTGTCTTCTGTATGATTAGTTAACTTCTAAAACAGAGCTGACTCTCTCTTTTACATAGCATTCTATGTCCAGTAGAGGACTGAAGACACAGGATTGGGAAATGAAATAATCTTTGTCATCCAAAGCTTAGACTGTGATGCAGAAAAACAAGTTTAAAAACTATGAACCATAAATTTAAGACACAAAATAAAGATATAATTAGCCTTTATAAGACATTATAATCCTGTGCTTGACAATTATATCATCAATATAACACTACCTAGTTCATAGTATCTGCTCAATAGATGTTCACTGAGCAAAAATATAATAAAAAACCAAAAATGATTTACTCCTGAGAGTGCATGCTCGTTGAGGGGGGGAAACATGAAGACAGGAAAGATGCTGTAAGATGACCACAGACATTGTCTCTTTTACTAAATCGACTCCTTATCTCATAAAATTCCAAGAAGGACACAGCATTTTAAGAATTTCTGTTTACTGAAATAAAGTAAGAGATGATCCTTGGACTATGTAATCCTTAGATTACATGGTAAAATCATCCAAAGAATGAATGCATTTAGACAAAATTTTAAAATGTATATTTAAGGAAGGTGAAGGACAATTGGTAATTGCTAGAACATAGAAGAGGTCTTTAATTTAGAAGTTAAGCATCTTTAATATTATCTCAGTATAACAGGACTATTCATGTTTCAAGTACCTCTATGTGCCAGCCTCTGCACTAGATGAATGAAACGTCACTGTTCTTAAAGAGGTGGCACTCTTCAGAGGGGAAAAAACATAAAGACATAAATGAATCAAACAGACAGTGTTGTGTATATGAGGCTTGCCTAACCAAGATTGCTGGTGGTTCAGGGAAGGCTTCCCAGAGAAAGTGGAAGCTGAGATAGAAGTTGAAGAAAGAGTTGATGTTAGACAGATGAAAGGTTGGAAAAAGCACTGTGAAAGAGACAATGGCACCTTGTGGGACACTAAAGAAGGTCATTGTAGTTGATTTTCAGATGGATTGAATTGTAAAGGGTTTGTTTGCCTTTGAAGGAAATTTTAATTTTATTGTAAGAATAATGATGAACAACTAAAGTAGGATAAGAAAAGCAATGATATGTAAGTAAAGTAGAATCCACATTTAGAAAGATCTGGCTACAATGTGTAGAACAGATTGGGGGGCAATGCAAAGAATGGAAGACAGTTGGAGGCTCTTTCAACAATATTAACAAACAGTTAATGTAGGCCTGAGTTGGGTAGTGATGATGGAGAAATTAGGAGGATAAATTTTTAAAATGTTACAGAAGTGAAATTGGCAGGACCTTACTGTACAAAACATTGGAGACGAGAGAAAAGGTCACAAAGACAAAGTGTTTAGGATCAGACAGAGAGAAGTAGCACTCGAAATGAGCAATCCAGTAAAAACTCCAGTTGAGGACCAGTGAGAGAACAGAGGTTTTGTCAATAAGGAAGAAAAATATCTAACTAGTGATGAGAAATACAGTATCTGGATCTTCCCTTCTGACTCTGCATATTTAAGTCATATGATCTGTGGCATCACGGAAAGAAACAATTCCCTTGACCTATAAGTTTATATCTCAATAGGCAAAGGTACTGACCAGCAGCCCAAAGTCGAGGTGAATAACCAACTCTGACATCTCATTGCACTTCATGTCCAGACTCTGCTGTAGGATCACTTATGTAGAAAGTATTATCAACATAGGGCATAGTGGTAGGTGTATATGTTCCTCGATGGCTAAAAGCAAAGAAAGGAGGTAGAATAGCAAAGAAAATGTGCAAAGTTAAAATGTTAGAGCTAAATATTAGTTTAAATCACTTTTTCTATGCTTAATTCCTTCTGAACTAATCAGGAAAATCTGTGGACCAAAGATCAAGCTTAGGCCAATACTTTCTACAAGTTGTAAAACAGCTTTTGAATTTCTTTGCTTCCCCCGTATATTACAGAAAACAAAAGCTAGCTGGTTAATTTACGTTGCTGGCATACAGTCTTCTGATGTGATTTCCCCTTTCCTCTAACAGACTTAGATACCATTGGAGATGTGTCAACATTTGGCATTGTCTTTAAACATCCCAAAAGTCAGGTACTCTTCAGTGCCTGGCTTGCCAACATCAGCAGCACTTTCAGCCACTTCTGAACTTGTTCCTTTTAGATAACCTTCCCTTTTTTTTCCTGAATGCATATGTTTTCCATATTCCAGCTTTGACTCCTTCTTTACTAACACCCTTGCTTTTTTTTTAAACCTCTGCAATGGTTTGATCCCACTGCTCTAGTCACCAAAGTACAAAGGTACAAAGTGCCCCGAGATGGACATACGAGCAAACAGTGTCCCATGTAAAGTTTCCCCTCCAGAAAGGAGTTGTATAAAATATAGATCTATAAGAGGAGGCCACTAATGGTAGTTTTGTAGTCCTTCTGTAGCCTTAGTTCACCACAGAAGATGTGTTATCATTTGGTATTGTCCTTGATGTTTGCCTGAGACAACCCTGGCCTCCAGGAGGACATCTGGGATGTGAGCTGGCTTATAATGAATTATTGGTCAATATTCTCTCTACTCGGCCACATGACAAAAGCTTCCATGTAAAATCCAGAAAAGACTGATTAACAGTTAACAAGTGTACTACACTCTACATCTGGAATAATTTCTTTATAACAACCTATGACAGCCCATGCCCTCACTGACTTGATCATCTCTTCTAATACTTTAAGACTTATGTATAATCTTGCATTGTAAATCATAACTCCTGAGTCTTCCTTTGTGCAGAATTAGTTTTCCCTTCCTCTATTCCCATAGCAGCTTATACTAATAATTTATTCACTATTCACGGACAACAGACCAAATCAAGGCTACGTATGTTCTGCCATATAATATCATATCGATATATACACATTTATTACATGCTTATTAAGTTGTGCAATTCTGCTTACTCTGCACAGAGTGATCCTGAGATCAGAAGCTTAGTATTATTTTTATGTCCTCACTGCCTAGTACTATACCTGCCATGTACTAGGTAGTTAACATAGTTTAATAAAAGGAATAAAACCACTTGCTACTTCATGAGGAATCTTATTTCATGTTTTCATTGCTCAATATAGAAAACCAAAATAAAAAACTCAACCACTGTCATTTTTCAATAATATACTTTACTTCCTCACTGTAGAAAACATTTGGTGACTCATAGCCTAAATATACTATAAAAAAATCTTCTATGATGCTATTTTAAAGTGATAATTATTTACTTCATTTGTGATTTCACCAATTAGAACTAAAAACCAAATGTAGGTTAAAATGTCTGAATAGAAAATAGACATTAGCACATCCAATCATTAATATACTATTTGCAATTCTATTATGATGAATAATCACTTTTAATTTACAAAAGATCTTGACTATCACCCTGGGGAACTGTTGACTGAGGACAGGCCTGGTAGAAAAAGCAAAGTACGTACCCTAATACCACTATACCACTTACACCACTTCAACTTAAAAATAGTTTATCTTGATACCTCAATGACTAGAAGTAAAAAAAAAAAAAAATTAAATACAAACAAAAACCCCCTAATATCTTTGCTTAAACAAAAAAACCATTTTAGCAGCCTATAGATATATAAACATAATCATGATCCTAGATTAGTTTTGTAATAATTAGATTGCTATTCATGAACATTAAACCAAATTAAGGTTGTTTATACACATGTATAAATATGTATGTGTGTGTACCCATACACAGACACATACATATATACCCAAATTAAACATACATATATATATTTATCAGTTAATTTATTTACAGTATGCACTATGATTATCTCCAGTTTTAAAAACAATCTACAATACAATACTAGATGCTATAAAACCCCATCTAATACTGATCATCCCTCTGATCAGCATTCTTTGTGTATACCTTGCACTCTGTCATAACATATCAGCTATATGTGCGTTTCACCTATGTGGTAAGTAAATCTTCACGCTTTCATCTGATGAAAACCACTCTTGCCTTCATGGACTGATCCTTTGTCACCCACCTGTGTTTCAAAGGGAACTGCCAATCACATGGCCCAAGTCTCTGGCCTTTACTGTTAGCATATGATTTAGCTATGGCCAATCACTGCATCTTATTTCTCTGATTACTCCAAAGTGATTACTGCAAAGAGGGAATGAAGACTAAACCAAGCAGTTTCCTTTTCACTATGGTTGTAACTCTGTAATTATGGGTGTATGCCCAGAGGTGCCGGCAGCACGGTAGTCTTCTGCTACATGGAAAAGCCAATGAGCAGCACTGAAGAAAGATGCTAGAAATAAGAAAAGTGGAAATAAGAAGTGGAAAGAAAGCAAATAAGCGAGACTGTTTACAAGTTAGAAACCCTTAGGTCCCATTGCATTCTGAGGACATTTTCATTCACATCACTAGAGACAATTATTTTTTCTTCAGCTAGTGGGAATTGGGTTTCTGTTATTTGCAAAATGTTGAATAAAAGAGTAATTGTAGACCATCTAGCTCAAGTACCTTATTTTATATATAGACATGCAAACTGAGGCCATGCACGTTAAATTGCTTACCCAAGAATCCAAACATTTCCATGTCAGCAAATAACTCAGGTTTGGTGTGTTTTTTTTTGGCCTGAACTTCCATTTCTATGTATCTATATAACACCTTTTCTGTATTACTATGGAACATGATTTTATTCTTTCATATCCTAAGTATATTCATCATTCTAAAAGAAAATTGTGTCTCCTTTATATAAAACTTTTTGATAGAGTTTCTATGTCCCTTACCCAATTAATAACAGATAAATTAATAAAATCTGGCACATTATGGTCTGCCTCTAATGAGTTTCCTTTGTAATGATAAAAAAATTGACAGTAGCCAATAATTTGTTTACATGTATACCAACGGATAAATTTTCATTATAAAATTTTATTACCTCCAAATACCCATACTTGTTTGTATAAGTAGTAGCTTATGTGAATAATTATGAAATTACAAAAACATACAGTTTCCTAGAGGTAAAGATGCTCATTTGGGAGCTGAAAGATATTTCATCTAAGGAATGGCAACGTAGGAAGGTTTTCGAGATATAAAACAATTAATAGAATTAAATCCCCATGAGGACACATCATTTCTACCTCAATAACTGCTGTCAGGAAAAGTAAAACTAAGGACTGGAGAGCCACTGCTTCACGAATAACAACAGGGGCAGCCAGCGTCATTAGCAAGGGGAACACGCACCCAGCACAGGAGCACCTCCATCTATAAAGAAAACCTTGGAGGACTTTAAGAAAGAGACAGACAGCAGGACAGTCATTGTAGGGGACTTTAACACCCCACAGTCAACAATGGATAGATCTTCCAAACAAAAATCAGCTAGGGAACTGCAGCATTAAATGGCACTCTAGATCAAACAGACTTAATTGATATTTACAGACTATTTCATCCCAAAGAAGTAATATACACATTCTTGTCCAACACACATGGATCATTTTCAAAAACAGACCACATGGTAGGATACAAAACAAGCCTTAAAAAATTCAAGAAAATTGAAATCATATCAAGCATCTTCTCAGATCACAATGGCTTGAAACTAGAAACCAAACTCAAGAAAAAGACTCAAAAACATTCAAATACATGAAGGCTGAATAAAATGTTATTAAATAACAAATGAGTTAAGAATGATTCAAGCAATAAATCAAAAAGTATCTGAAAACAAATGAAAATGATCACGCAACAATCCAAACATAAGCGACATGGCAAAAATAGTCCTGAGAGGGAAGTTCATAGCATCACAGGCCTACCTAAAGAAGATAGAAAAATCTCTAATAAACAACCTAACACGACATTTAAAAGAAATAGAGAAACAACAACAAAAAACAAAACAAAACAGAGTGAGTAAAAGAAAGGACATAACCAAGACCAGAGCAGAACTGAATGCCATAGAGACTAAAACAAAACAAAACAAAACACAACAGCAACAACAAAAACATAATTTAAAGGATCAGCTAATCCAGGAGCTGGTTGTTTGAAAAGATAAACAAAATCAACAAGCCTTTAGCCCGTCTCTCATCAAGAAAGAAAAAGACCCAAATAAATAAAATCAGAAATAAAAGAGAAGTAACAAGTGATACCACAGAAATATAAAAGATTGTAACAAATTACTATGAATAACTATATGCCAAAAATTGGATACCCTCAGTGAAATGTATACATTTTGAGAAGCATTTAATCTTCTGAAACTGAATCAGGAAGAAGCAAAAAACCTGAACAGACTGATAACAACAAGCAAAACTGAAGCAGTAATCAAAAAACTCCCAACACTTAAAAGCCCTGGACTGGATAGCTTCACAGGTGAATTTTACCAAATATTCAAAGGAGAGCTAACACCTATCCTCCCCAAACGATTCCAAAAAATTCAAGAAGAGGGAAGACTCCCAAACTCTTTTTATGATGCCAGTATTATCCTAATTCCAAAATCAGGTAAAGACAAAACAAAGAAAGACAACTACAGGCCAATATTTCTGATGAACATAGATGCCAACATCTTTAACAAAATATGAGCAAACTGGATCCAGCAATACGTTAAAAAGATAATATACCATGATCAAGCGGGATTTACTCCCGGGATACAAAGATGGTACAATATTCATAAATCAATAAACGTAATACATCATATGAACAAAATGAAAAAAAAATCACCTGATTATATCAATAGACACAGAAAAAGCATTCCATAAAATCCAGCACCCATTTATGATAAAACACTCAGCAAAGTGGGAATAGAGGGAGCTTGCCTCAATATAATAAAGGTCATATATGAAAAACCTCCTGCCAACATCATACTCAATGAACAAAAACTAGAAGTTTTTCCCTTAAGATCAGGAACAAGACAAGGGTGTCCACTTTCATCCTCCTATTCAACATAATACTGGAATCTTTAGCCACAACAATCAACAACAAGAAGAAATAAAAGGCATATGAACTGGAAAGGAGGAAGTAAAACTGTCATTAATTGCAGATGACATGATAGTATACATAGAAAACCCTATAGGATCCACCAAAAACGTATTCAACCTAATAGGTGAATTCAGCAAAGTAGCAGGACACAAAGTCAACATTCAGAAATCAATGGCATTTTTGTACACCAATAATGAACTATCAGAAAAAGAAACCAAGACAAAAAATACCATTTACTATAAGAACAACAACAACAAGTACCTAGGAATAAATTTAACCAAAGAGGTAAAAGACCTATATTCAGAATACTAAAGGATACTGAAGAAAGAAATTGAAGAAGATACAATAAACGGAAGTATATACGGTGTTCATTGACTGGAAGAATCAACATCGTTGAAATGTCCACACTACCCAAAGCAATCCATAGATTCAACAGAATTTACCGATGGCCTATTTCACAGATCCAGAACAAATATTCCATAAACTTGCATGGAACCAAAAAAGACCCCAAATAGCCTCAGAAATCTTGAGAAAGAAAAACAAAGTTGGAGGGATCATAATACCTCATGTCAAATTATACTACGAGACCACTGCAATCAAAACCGTCTGGTACTGGCACAAGGACAGACACACAGATCAATGGAACAAAATAGAGAACCCAGAAATAAACCCATGTCTCTATGGTCAATTAATATTTGACAAAGGGAGAATTCAAAATGGATAAAAGACTTAAATATAAGTTGCAATACCATAAAAATCCTAGAGGAAAACATAGGCAGTAACATTTCAGATATTTCATGCAGCAATATTTTTGCTGATATATCTCCTAGGTCACAGAAAATAAAGGAAGAATAAACAAATGGGACTATATCATATTAAAATGCTTCTACAAAGCTAAAGAATCCATGATCAAAATGAAAAGGGAAACCACCACATGGGAGAACAAATTTGCCAATGGTACATTAGGCAAGGGCTTGATCTCCAAAATATATAAAGAACTCACATGACTCAACATCAGGAAAACAAACAATCCAATTTAAAAAATGGGCCAAGGATCTGAATAGAGATTTCTCCAAGGAGGACGTACAGAGGGTCCATAGACATGTGAAAAAACTTTCAACTTCACTAGGCATCAGAGACATGCATATTAAAACCACAATGAGATATCACCTCACACCTGTCAAAATGGCTATCATTAATAAATTTACAAACCACAAGTGCTGGGAAGGATGTGGAGAAAAGGAAATCCTAGTGCACTGTTGGTGGGAATACAGGCTGTTGCAGCCACAGTGGAAAACAGTGTGGAATTTCCTCAAAAAATTAAAACTGGAACTGCCTTTTGACCCAGTGATCCCACTGCTGGGAATATATCCTAAGAATCCCAAAACACCAATTTGAAAGATTTTACACACACCTATATTCATAGCACTGCTATTTACAATAGCCAAGAGTTGGAAATAGCCTAAGTGCCCATCAGTAGATAAGGAGATCAAAAAACTGAGCTACACTTACACAATGGAATAATACACAGGAGAAAAAAGAAGGAATTCTTACCTGTTGTGGCAGCATGGATGGAACTGGAGACTATCATGCTAAGTGAAATAAGCCAATTGGTGAAAGACAAATACCATATGATCTCACTTATAAGAGGAATCTAATGAACAAAATAAACTAATGAGAAAAAGAGAACCAGAGGTATAGAAGCATGGAACACAATGACAGCGGTAAAAGGGGAGAAGGGAGGTGGGGACTGTTTGAAAGAAGGTGGAGGGATTAGACAAAGAACATACATGAAGGGCCCACGGAAATGGATAATGGTATGGGTATCGGCTATAGAAGTGGGGGGGCAGGCAGAGTGGTAGGGGAGCCCAGGGGGGATATTGGGACAACTACAACAGCATAAACAATGAAATATTATTTAAAAAAAACAAGAGGAGTAAAAATTATTTACAAACGAAATCTAAATCAAAACCACTGACAAAGCCAAATGGGGGAAGGATTGAGGGTGGGAGGTGGGGATTGGTTGGGTTGGGGAAAGCGGTGGCTGGAAAATGTTGACAAAAAAAAAAAATAGACTGGGAAGGCTAAGAATAGTGCAGGAAATTGAGAAGCCAAAAAACTGATATGTACAACCCATAAACATGAACTAAGAGGTGTAGCGATGATGGAATGGGGTGCAGGGCAGAGGTGATAAAGGGGAGAAAAAAATGGGACAACTGTAATAGCATACTCAATAAAATATATCAAAAAAAACCCATAGGGTAGCCACTCAGAGCCAGTGGACAGTGCTCCTAGGACTGGGAGTTTGGTAATGAAAACATTGAAGAACTGGAAATAATAAACAATAGATTTCTACTTACATATAAATCACTACTAATGTATTTAAACACCCAGATATGTACCCTTGAATTTGCTTTTATAATTCATGTTTATTGAACATTTATATATCCACTACTGATGCTAGATTAATCTGGAAAATACTCTGTTTATTTTCAAAGCTATAAAAAAACAGATCCCTTGGTACAAATCTAATCAATCTACAACTTGGAGAGCATGTATTATTCAAGTCCACATTAATAAAATTCAACTAAAAGTCTAATTGAAATTATTCTGTGTGCTCTCAAAAATATAAGGGTTGAATACATATGGGTTTGTTACTTTACATATTCTCTCAAGATTGATGCAGAGAGTATCTGTCATACATGACTGATAAACCACATGAAAAGTTTTATAATTTAAGTTTGGCTTAGAGTCATTTACAGTTTAAAAAATAAATTTGAGAGAGAAGTATTTTGCTCCCAAAATTTTGACGTTCAGTTAAATGAATAAATATATGGTAAAAGAGTTCAGATTTGAAATGTTACTGTGGGTTTTTAACAGCAAGACTGGGTACGAATATTCCATCTGTTCCATGGTTATATTGATTGTAAGTTTTAGATTTGGCTCTTACAAAATAAAATTTAAGTATCTAATTCTTACAATTTAATGGTGAAAGCTGGAATTCCCACTATTTTTAATGTTTTGGACAATATTAATATATGCCCGCCCTGTTGGGATTTCTAATAAAGTAAAAATATGCCCAATTATTACTAGGCCTCATGAGCTTAATAGATTGTCATTGTAAGCCCAATTCCTGGTTCCTTGCATTGTGTCTTACACCAGGTGTATGCACAGCAAACGTGAAATTATTGGGTGGATACACGGATAATGGGTGAATGAATGCAAATAAGTTGTATATTCAAAGGAAGGCATGTTATTATTATTACAATGATTATGATGATAATGAAGGTGCACACAACTACTTTGTATTTCTATAGTTCACAAAAGAAATACCATAATTTATTTGAATAAAATATACTTTCTTTTTCATATCAGCCAACCTCAGACAGGTCACATGATTCCAAGGAAAGGGATGAAATTGTCTTTGTTGGGTTAAATATTACAAGCCATACTCAGAATTTACAGGAGTAATGTGAATGATGCCTTTTCCTAGAAATTTTCTTCTTCTTGTCTTGTGTATCTTATCAAACACATGGCAATTCTGTTTCTCTCCCTTTGAATGTTTTATTTTCTAGTATCCGAGGTTGGTGCAATAATGTAACTCGGGACTGTAGACATGTTAACATGGCACAAAAGAAGGATTTACTGAAAAAAGATGAATCAATTGGAAATGATAATATAAAAAGCCCCAAATCATTGTGTTTAGAGGCCAGGAGATTTTATTCAAATTGACATATCTATGGGATACGTAGTAAAAATAATAATGCATTTACTTCCTAGATGAAGGCAGATCAAAAAGACTCAAAGAACAAGTATAGATGACTGGTGCTGACCACAATATTTCTATGAATAGGAGGTCAGAATAATTTACCGCTCTTAACAACACAGCTGTCTGGGCTGCAGTTTTGGGGTGTCTTATATCCTATTATATTACACTGTCATAATTGCAGAAATTGCAGATGATATGCCATTACCTTCCAGACAGACAAGCTACTAAATTATTTGTATGGGGAAGATGAGCCATTTACTTATCCTCCTGATATGGGCAGAAGATAGGTGGGGACTGTCTGGAAGACAGACAGTTGTGGGGACTGCTCTGTCTGGGTTGCAAAAATGCCACTCTTTGAGATGTTGCATTTGACACACTGATAGTGACAAACACATCAGCAATATGAAATGTTTCCAATATGATAAATAACTGGAGAGGTGGTTGCACCGTGACTTCAAATGAATAAGTCAACAAATCCATTCAAACGAGCATGTTTTATAATCAACAAGAGCACTAAGTATAAAATAAGAATTTGTTAAATGATTCTCAAATATTTAGATCTATAAGGCTCATTAGGGGTGGTACAGAGTCATCCCTTTGTCCCCACAAATGAAGATACTGAGTCCACAGATGCTGAAAAGTGCACAAGATCATGCATTTAGTTATTAACCAAGAAAGAGTAGAACCTACCCCTCTGATATGTTGGTAAGGTTGTCTTTGTGAACCATAGTGGGGAGAACAGAAAAAAACTACAAGAAGTTGCATAAGCTAGAAACAATTAAAACTAAGTTTATTATTGGTGTCTGAGTCTAGAAAGTTATCTGAATTCTGAGGCAAAAACTTTATGAGATTCTGGATTTTCACTATGTTCATTTTGCTGCAAATTCAAATGGTATAATTTTATCATGGCAGTTAAATTTCTATATCTTTTTTAGTCCTTGCTAAAATCTGGAAGTGTGGTAGGCAGTTAGACAGACATGAACAGGGCAAAAACAACAGACGGGGTATAGAAGGTCACCAGGGCAGAAAGCCCTGCAATGGGCAAAACTGGGAAAACAAGGACCTCACTCCCAGGGTAACCTTTCCTCCCCTAGTATATCACTGGCTATGGGGTTTAGACCCCTGACTATTCATATCGTTGGTCATGTGGTTCGGAGCCTCCCCTGACCTGTCCTCCCCTGGCATGGTGCTAGTCATGCAAGTCAGACCCTCCTAGAGAGGGAATGAACAAGGAGCCTGGAAAATAACCCTTCAGTATTTTCCCTCAGGACAATGAGGTTCTGATCCCCACATCTGGGCCTCAGTTGTGTTTTAGCTCCAGGCCCAGAAAAGCAGCAAAACCAGACAAACCACACCATGGCTGTTATTAGGACCAGCTACATTGACTAAAGGCCCTCCCTGCCTTGGTACCGACCAATCAGTAGAGACCATGACCCTAAAAGGACACACCTGGAAAGCTAATGCATATTCTATTGGGATTCTCCCCTGAGACCTCCAGACAAATATACCTAAGACCAGAACCCAGCAGGGCTCTCTCTCTCTCAAGCATGCTCTCGCCTTCCCCCACTCCCTTCCCCCAGGTGCAGTTTCCTTGCCTCTCTTTCTCTTAAGTTCCAAGGGCCCTTCGTTTACCTATGTAACTCCTTTCCTGAGCCCATTTCTTCTACAGCTCACTTCTACATCCAGGTGGCTTTTTAAATAAACTTTCTCTTATTGTTTGAGTCTTGGTTCTAAATTCTTTCTTAGCCAGAACTCCAGTACCGAGGATGCTGAACCAAGCCTGACTCCACTGGTTTAACATAGGGTGCTACTTTCATGACCAACATAAGTGCGTATCAGCCTAAAAAAATGAAAAGTCAGTGGAAAACATACTACCCGAAATCCTTTCCTCCTTGGAACAATCATTTATTTGAGGGTCGGGAGACTCTGGGGATGTATTGCATAAAGCAATATAGGCCACAAATACCAATGCTGGGTAAATTAACATACAAAAAGATGTATCCAAAAAGCCAACTCTTCCTATGCCTAGGAAATCACACTCTCTTGCTACAGGTTAAAGCTTATAATATAAAGTATCACCTGGAATCAAAGAAATGGCATCAAAGAGTTATTATCTTTAAATTCTTGGAGGCATGTCTCTCTCTTTCAGGAAAAATGGTATTATTATGAATCCTTTTTTTGGCTATTTCCTTCCTGATTATGCCTCACTGAGCCTACTCTATTACTCCGCTCGCATACATTTTGCTTCCTGACTTTCCTAATTTGTATTGATATTTAAATCGAATAATTCCACTTCAACTTCCCATTTCTCTGCATCTTCTTATTCTTTTTTTAGGAATTGGGTAGAAATTGCTCATTACTGCAAGAGAGAGGAAAAATGGAAAATCTGAAAAGCACTCAAATTTTTTCTCCGTAGGCCTGCTCTTCCTGTTCTCTTTCCACTTGGCACATGCATAACAAAAAGCAAAACTCACATAAGTGTTTGGCCATTTTTTGGACAGATATTAGGGTGGGAAACAAAGAGAAGAACAGGGAGGTTGAGAGTAAATATTAGTAAAATGAGCAGTTGAATATATGAACATAAAAAGTGAAAGATGAAAGCTAGAGAGAGGTAAAAAATGGTAAGGCAAAGGTAGAAGAAATTGTGGGGAAAAAAGAATACAGAGCAAGGGAAAGACAAGTGATGGCTCTTTTTAATAATACTTAAGCCACCTGTCTTAGATTTTTAAAGCATCTGTGAGAGAATGAAGAAAATTTAAATTTCTTAAATTCAAATTTCAAGTTCTTTAGGGAGAATGATAAAAAATAGCCAAGCAAATCTGTCTGCGAAGGGAACACACAGGACATTCTCATCAGTTCACCCCGCCATTCATGTATCCCTCTCTCTATTCATCTTCAATCCACTTGTCTATACCAGTGTATTATTTATGTATGTGTCTTCTCAGCCATGCATCCATCAAACACCTATTCAAAACAGATACTGAGGGGAGGCTATTTGAAACAAAGCAGAAATAGCTTTGCTATCTGATGCATAAATGTAAAAGAATTAAAACAAAAGTCAAATTTAAAAGATCTTTGTAGCAACTGATGACCCTTAGTGGAATCTCAATTCCAATTATTTTAAATCATCAATAATATTATTCTCAATAGTAGCAAGCCTTTGAGGAACCTCGGTGCCACTTAGTTTTGTTGTTTAGTTTTGTTTTTATTTTCAGGAAGGATACAGCAAGATTATATTCCCTATCTTCAGGCTTTTGCAATGGATGTCTCAGTCATGAGGAAGATGTAAGTAGAGCCTGAGGGTTTGCATAAAGGCAAATGGTGACTATGGAGGCAAGCTTGGGTGCATTCAACCTTAGGATACTGTTGTTTATTGTTCACCTAGCACTCCTCATGACTGTGGTGCATGATTTGTATGCCTGATTTGCCCTGTCAGGTAAGATGATGAATCTGCATGGTAGGGTCTGTAAATTGAGCATGACGGCAGCAATCCACAGTCCAGTGCCTACTAACCCAACTTCCCTGGTGGCCACTGATGTTATTTGTTCCTAATTCCAGGTCCGACTATCACGCTGCAGGCGGACCCACTCTGGCAACACTCTGCCAAGTCAGAAGCATCTAGGAACGCAGACTCTAAACAAGCTTTGTTACATTTTGTATAGTATTAAAACATACTATGACATAAATTATGGTGAATAAAAAGGTAAACATCAGAGCCCGATGTAAATTTATTGGGTAGTAGCCTTTAAGGTAACCATGAAACTTCTTGTCACGACCCTTCTTATAAACTAACTAGAGACAAAATGTGGGCTCTTTAAGAAATATGCTTCTTGGAAGAAATCTTAAAGAAATGCACACCAAACACTGTTAATGTTTTCCTTTTTTTACACATATCTGTGTCATTTAAATTTTATGTAAGTGTATACTGTTTATAATTGGAAAATGTAATTTATATAAAATGTTATACTTGCAAAGGGGCAAAGGTTAATTTAAATAAATAAAAGGATGATGAGACATTTATCCACTACTGTTTGTTTGTTCTTCAAGTGCAGAAAAAAATGTTTGTTTTCTTCCTTGGGAGAAATTCACTAAACTAGAGAATTTATTTGAAGTGAACAAACCTACAGTGTGCAACTTGCAAAAAATGAAATCTGAATGAGAAAAGATATTTGGCTTCCTTCTGTATGTGGGATTTTATATTGAGGAGAAGCAGTGGATATTAAACTGAGTTTTCCTGCCTAGGAATTTAATCACACCTGAATGACTAGTACAAACTTTACATTTAGGTTCAACACATTGAGAAACATCTTATCTTAACTGTGGACGTAGTAAAAATAGACGCGTAATCCTTGTAGCCACCATGTGTGATAGATATTATTCTCTCCATTTTATGGGCTCAGAGAGGTTAGACAGATCGCACAAAGTCTCACAGCTAGTTAAATGGCTGAGTCTATCTGACTCCCAGGTCAATGGTCCTTCAGTCACACCACAAGCATAATGACTGCATAAAAGCATAACAACTGGGACTTAGCTTACTGATTCTTAGACACAATGACTATAAAAGTACAAATCCTACTTTGCTGTAGTTGTAAATAGAGTCTTTCTCACAGACAATTCCTCATTAAGTATGTGGTCCAGTGCCTACCCAGAAAGACTGAAGTCAGGAGACACAATTTCTATTCCCAGGACTGCTGCTGAGTCATTGTGCAAAAATGGAAAAAGCACTTTGCCTTTCTTCCACATCAGTTTCCCCATCTGTATGGCCGAGATCATATTTGCCTTGTAGTTACCTAGGAGGGATGTTGGGAGCTCTAATGAGTTATCATGTGTAAAGCGCTTCAAGTTTCTTAGATGACAGATGCTTTTAAGTACAAAGCTTTAGGTTATCATTGGCATTGTTACGAGACACAGTAAGAGCTCAACCACCAGCTGTTTGTTTAAGCACTTTCCCTCTGGACACCTCAGGCACAATGGAAGACAGGTGTGGACAAAGCATAGTTTTTCAAGCCAAATTTGGTGCAAAGGCACTTTAAAGTGACCTCAATGATCTTCCTCTTTAGTGATGAGGAATATCTTAGAGAGATGAAACACCTCTTTATGTAGGTTTCTTTTTCTTTCTTTCTTTTTTTTTTTTTTTTTTTGAATCCATGCTAGAAAGCTGATTTGCATGCTGGAGTCTGTAGTTTTCACTGATCGCATCTCCCTTTTACAAATGAAAGTAAAAGTCATCTGATCCAACATACACCTATGGGAAACTGCCCTTGTAACCTCAGAAGTAAAAGCAACCGGTGGGATTAGCCCCTTCCCTTCCTTCCTTTAGAAATAACACTAGTAAAGACTGGAAGGATGAGCAATAGATCCATTGTTATGCTGATGCCATTGCAGGCACTTCTCTTGCCATCATTTAATTACTCTATATTAATGTATAAATATAGGGAGACAACCAAAGATAAGGAAAGTAGATGAGCTGTGCTTATTATGTTAATTATTAATTACTAGGAATTTTCAACAGTGGGACATTAACTGCTTGACCTTTTAAAAAGTAATAAATACCAGACATATGTCTAATTAAGGAGCTGTAAAGGCTTCAGAAGAACTGAATAGAAGGAGAAAGACATTTTATTTACAGACTACACTAAATGTAAGTTATTGGTACATTTAAAGCCAGCTCTCCCAGTATGTATCTGTTCAGGTTACTAACTGGCTTCTCACGGTGGTTGGCACCAGGGTAAAGAGCGTGGCTCCTTAAATGGTCTCTTTCAAAAGCAGTCTCTTTAGTGGTCCTCGGGCAAATTTCACCTTCCATTCTTTCCTGAATTTTCATTATAAGGACAATATTTTCATCATATTAAGACAATTTCTTCAGCTTCTGTTGTTAACTCTCCACACAGCAACTAAACCACAATTCTAGGTAATAGGATTGCTAACACCCTTAACAGACTGTTGTGTTGAACAGGAAGAAGAGAATTGCTTTTGTAAGACCCTTGATACTTGGCCCCCACCAAGGGAGGCTTAGTTAAATATTGAAGTGTGAAGAGGAACTCATCAAAGGTAATTTCCCTCAAAGACCTCCAGTGTCATGTCATTCCAGTGGACTCTGGCGAAGCTGATGGACACTGCAGAGCAGAAGGATTAGTGTTAGAGGAAGCTCTTTCAACCTTCCTCCAGCACCTGCTGGATGTCACCTCTGAAAGTATCTGCTGGTTTATAAAATCTTTGTAGGATTATAAAATTAGCCATTTTTTTTTCTGATCTTGGCACAAACTTCCTTTGCTTTCTTCTATTTCTAGCTTCTATTTTGAAACACCCTCCTTAACTGCTTTTCAGACCAAAACCGTTCATAGCAAAATTCAGGTCACAGCAAAATGACACGTGATCAGACAAGTGCACAATGGTTGTCATTTAGTCCACCAGGCAAATGCCGTGCCAACCCCCTATCCAGGTCAGCTCTCTTCACTTCACTCCCCACCCCTGCCCCCTAGCTTGGAAACCCTGCGGGAGAAATGGAGTTTTTTCAAGCCTTTCCTTCTGTGGTCTAACTTGTGCTTCCGAGCATGAGCAACAAATGTTTTATTATGACTGTCTCAATTTGTCATAGGGCCTTCCTTCTTGGTCCCCTTCCCTATAGCAGCTCTCTCTCTCTAGGTCATCGGTGGCTGTCTGCAAGGTTGACATATGACTGAGACTGTTGTTAACACTACATCTGTTCTCCCGGAGCTTTTCCTGCGGAAGAACTTGGATGGACACGGCTAGAAGTCCCAATTTTTGCTATGATTATACTATCCCACAGCCGGAATGGAGATGAAAGCAGTAAATGAACAGGAAGACAAGGAAATGGATTACATTAAGTTAAAGAGGTCAATTCCCTAGGAAAAGTCACCTGACACTCTACTTGCCTGGATTGCCCTTAGGACATGCGGTCCTCGCATCTCAGGCTCCCACAGCAGGTACTGCAAATATTTGCTTTACTGATAACTGTTTCTACATCTCTGGTAATTCACTTGAACTCTCTTTCTTCTTTATTGGAAATGTTTTGAGAAACCAAGGGCCTGTCTCAGTGAGAAACAGGTTTTTAATGAGAATATAATCCACTGCTGAGCAAGAATTAAACAAGTACTGACAGCAAGTTCCTAGTTTAGTAGCATCTGTAGAAGTCACTAACTACTTAGAATTTTTGTAATCTATTTAGAGGTCACACAATTTAACATAATTCTACTTTCATTTCTCCTCACCTTATACATATAATCCATTAAACTATTTTATAGAGGCTAAACATGAAAGACAGTGGTACTCTAATATTTCTTAACCTGTTATAAAGACCACAATATTTTAACAGGAATAAAGAACCAACCTCAATTTTCCATTCTTTCTGTATAACATGTATGTAATAAAGAATAAATCGAGGGAAAAAAATCACTAGCTACATCACAATCTGGGCTTGGGTCCAAAGAAGCAGTCATACCATCAAGAATCTGAGGAAAAACTAGTCCCATTGTATATTAGAAATTTATTTTTAATTTCAAAGAAAACATAGGGAATTTTAATGTTTAACATTTCTTTTGGTCTCGTTTGATTGAGATATAATCGACACACAACTTACCTTATTATCTAATACTGTTGTGAGAAGAAGACTTTCTAAATATTACAGAACATGAGATAACCCTAAGAATCAGAGAAAAATGAAAGTCCTTTAATATTCTCAATGAGATGGAACAAACTTGGTGCGGAAGAAAGGGGGCCACATACCAAACCTGACAAGCTCAGGGGAGGCCTGTGTCGTGGCCTAAAGATCTCACAGACCTAAAGTAACCGCATAGGATGGTTTGAAATTAAAACTTGTTAACCAAAAGCAGTTCATGGTAGGTAGCCACGTCCTAGGACAGTATTTTTTCCTAACAAAGGTTAATCTTTACCTTAACTGAGCCTGTCTGTTGTCTTTTTGAATCTGTGCTAACATACCTCTGGAATGTCAAATTCCCTTTTTCCGGATCCTTCAAAGCACAGGCACCACACCAGGGGGCGACCACAAATCCCCTCATTGTTATTGTTATCATGTTAATTGTTAACTGTTAATTATCCTATAACCACCTGTGTAAAAGTGTGTGCCTATCATTTTACCTTTCATCCGATCCCAGAGCTACCCCCGCTTGGCTTTCTCCCGCCTCCCTAATCTACCACCAATGGATTTCATGTGACCCCCTTACGCCTCCTCCTTTGATTGTGATGTGTAAAATAAGGTGCTAAACTGCCATTCTCTGGAGCATTTCTCAACTCCTTGAGATTTTGCTCCCCAGCAATTGTCATCAGTTTGGCTCAAAGAAACTCACAAAAATTCTCTACAGGTTTGAGTGTTTCTTATGCTGACACTGGGAATAAATCTCAGTTGCAGGTGCTTAATAAAGTGTTGTTGAGAAAGTAGAAATTTACTCCTTGAATTTAATACTATTTTTTTTCCATGTACCACATAGGAAAAATTAAAGAAGCTGAACCCTTAGGGGCTGTTTATCATTAGCGCTTAACTACAGCAGTAATTCTCGAAATGTGGTTCCCTGGACCAGCCCCTGTGGGTTCACCTGGGAACTTGTGAGAAAATACAAATTACTGGACTCCACTCGGTGTTACTGAATCAGAAACACTGCTGATGTGGCCCAGCAAGCTGTGTTTTAACATAACCAGGTGATTCTGATGCAGACTAAAGTCTGGGGAATCACCGGTCTGTGATTTCAGTTATTCTAGGACTATCCCACTATAGCCATTAATTACTTTAAAAATTTTTATCTCAAATTAATCATGCTTTGTGTGGGGAAAATGCATACTTTCAAAGAAACAGGTCCTCATTTATTTTGTGTTAGGCAGTGTCCTATTCTTTACAGCTATTCTATATAATCCTTAAAACATTTACACAAGAACTTCAAATGTTCTCCCCATGTGTTGATGTGCCCTCTACCTGCTTGCCATGAAGGACAGAGGGAGTTAACCTGATTGTTCATAAATCAAACATTAATTGAACCAAATAATTCAGTCCTCATGAGAAAGGTCACTATACTTTAAATTGGATCAGACCTAATATTCTGACTTTTTCCTCCCCTGCTTCCTATATCCATGTAGCAAGCAGAGGCCACTCTGCACCAAAGAGCGTTGGCACAAATTATCCACGGAAAAAGTCTCAGTCAGACATTAACTGTGGTTCAGAGCATGCAGGGTAAGTAAATGCAGCGGAAAAATTCAAGAGAAAGAATGTCCGATGAAAGAAGAAAAGGCCTCACCAAGAGACAGGTGGTTTCGGTCAGTCCGTGGAAAGGACAGGAAACCTTTTTGAAAATGGTCACTTGCTAATCTCACGGAAAGTAAAAAATAAAACAAAAACCTAGAGGAAACTGGTTTTAAAAATTAGTCCTTTTCATTCCCTTTATAATACACGCATGTTTCTAATATTTAATCAATTTTAAGGAGATGGTAAAGGAAGTAGGTAGGGAAGGAGTTGGGGTAAAAAAAAAAAAGTCCAATAAAGGAATGTACATTATTTGTTTTTAAAGATACCTTTTTAAAACTGGCTGTTGTACACTGTCAGATGATCATGCCAATCTTTATTTTTGGTAATGTATGTTTTTGGGAGGGTGAATTTTATGCCTCACCTGAGGACTGCTATCACTGTTAGATATGGGCACAATGAAAGCAAAAGTGACAGAAGTATTCATTACAGAAAAAAATAAAAAAAACAGTAGAATTTTTTTCTTTCACTAAAATACCCCTTTCTCCTTCAGTAGCAGATTTCTCAAAATGACCTACCTTGCAAAACAGTGGATTTCAGTCATCTGTGGTTTACTGCACAGTTCCTACAGTATTTCACAGTGCTGCCTGGCCTACATCTATCAGCTAGTGTATTAATTAATTGATTAATTAATTAATTCATTCATCAGACACATAATAAAATACATAGGCCTGGCCTCAAAGATCTTCCAACAGTTTGGAGCAGACAGCAGTCGCCCAACCCTGTGTTCTTATCTCAGTTGGAATTATATTTCAGCTAACGCTATCTAATTCCCAAGAGAGCCTGACCAGAGACTCATTAGCGTGCCTTTAGGTCCTAGAAGGAACTGAAGTCTGGAAAGAATCAAATTAGTATTGTTGAATATTCTTTCTTTCGGCTCATGAAACTTAGTGAGTTCTGTTCTGCGGTCTGCTACAATTACTATGCTCAACTACTTGCATGTGCACTGCCATTTAATTCCCACAAGTATCCTCAATAGTAGTGATCAAGCGTTCTCAATTGCCCATTTCTTACCCTTGTTTTGTCTTTTTCTGACCAAACTTTAAGCTTCTCTACTTCCTATAGGACCCTGAACTCAGTTTACTCCCAAGACTAAGCAAGCACCAAAAAAACAAGCTATACCCCCTTATCAGTTTTTCCTGGGAATTGGTTGACCACAGACATACTTTCCTGCCAGACCCCAAGGATATGTTCCCCTTGCTTGCCAGTTTCTCCTCCAAAGATTCTGCTTCTTTCTGCTTGCCCATCCTTTATCCTACAAAAGAAAACCCTTTTCTGTTTGATTTTGACATACTTGCAGATCTCCGAGATCGGAATGTTCTCCCTATTGCAAAAGTCTTGCTTTATAATTAGTTTCTCCCTGCTTATTCCAAATGCATTTTTATTTGACAGCAGTTATTACAACATTTTACAAATGAAGAAGCCAAGATTCACAGAGGTGGCTTGAAGCCATCTGATGGTCATCTGAGGTCATAAATGATAGAGTACAGAAAGACGTGCCCCAAAAATGGTTGTTGGACAGGGTAAAAACAAGTACTTCCCACTTTACAATATTGCTGAGGAACAGTTGTAGATACATCAGCCCAACCTGACAGAGGCCACTGGACAGAGTTAAATCTGCTATAACAAATATAGGTAGGTCAAAAAAGAGATTTCTTGGTGCATTTTAATATGCATAACAAAATAATCAGGGTAGTAAAATTGTTCTTTGTGGAACCATGGCGGGAGGAGTTAGCCAGGTTGTCTTGAGTTTCTTCTATCTTGGAGAAAGAGCTGATAGGCCCTCAAATTAAGTGTACAAATGATTATCGCAGACTGGTGTGATGAGGACTTTTGAAACTCCCCACAGGTAAAGCGTAAACCCAAGACATCAAAATAAAAAATAATAGTGCTTTACCCTCCATGCTTCATTGTAATGCTGCCGATGTCAAATTAACATAGGCCCTTGCTGAGAATGCAAATGAAAGACCCCGGAATATGTCAACAGGGCTTTGGGCAAAGGATAAGAGGGAGAAGTAGCTAGAGGGGGAAGACAGGTGGCCAAGTGGGAGGTGGAGGTGAAAGGAGCAGGACTGGGGCAAATGGAGTCTGCAAATTTTGTAAATTTTAAAATAAAATGTGTACTCTGATGCAAATACTTTCCTTAAAGCAATGACATTCACAAAGGTTTCACTGTATATTCTTGCAATTCTAAGCATAGAAATCATACATAAATTTAAAGAAACTGTTATAATTCACTTGGGTTTTATTTCCATAGATTAAAACTTAACTCTATTCTGTAAAAGCAGGGTAGTGTGGGAAATGGTTCTGGGCCATTTGCCTGCAGTCGGAATTATTGAAATAAACGAGTCAACAAGCAATAATTGAGCACTTCTGAGTGCTAGGAATTGCGAGGAGGGTGGGACCCCAAAGCTGGACAGGGCAAGGTCTCAAGGAACTCGCCATCTTGGTCGCTCTCTTGGCCTCCTCCGCTCCCGGCACTCTCTGCGCCAAGCCCCAGGGTATTTCTGAGCTCTTCTCCCTCTTAAAATCCATCACGCGCTAGTCCTCCCTACTTTCCCAGACTAACTTTCCTGTCCTCTTCCAAGATTCAAGTCACGTAACTGCTTGCTCTCTAAATCATGCAGAGCCCCTGCCTAAGTGGGTGCCTACATGTGTTTCGTCCCAGGACTGGAAAAGGACTGCGGCATTTTGACTTAGTTGTAGTGCTGTGTAACTGCTAAATAGGAGGTTTTAAGGAAGCACCCAGGTCAGACCTGGAGGAGACTGAATCCTTGGTCACTCGTTTGAGATGCTACATTTGGAGCGAGAATGAGGTATGGAATCAAATTGGGGATAAGAAAACTGGAGTAAACAGACTGAATGTATCAAGGCAGGTGGTGGTGACTCTGCTGCAGTTTTTAAGGCGGAGTACATGCTGACTTTAATAGTTAGTGCAACTGGAACAGAGCTGACACACCCCTTCAGTTACACCCAGTCTTTCTACACATGCTTTCTTCTCCTTGGAATGCTCCTGTCCTTGACCTTTTGTGAATAAGTCGCCATCCTTTAAAGCTCAGGACAAGCCTGCTCTTACATGAAGCCTTCCCTGTTTCTTCTGACTCACATAACACCTGGTACTCTTTTATGCATTTCTTTCATAGCTATTTTGTGGTTTCTCTACCTCCTGGGTCCCCTGCTAAGTTGAAGCCACGTCATTGAAGACAGAGACTTTTTTTTCCTCTTTGTATCCTCAGCATTTAGAGAGTAGCTGACAAATAATATATATTGTTAAACAGAATCAAAGAAGGAGATTTAGAAGGATGGGAGAAGAGGCAGTGAGGAAGGAAAGAAAAGAGCAGTAAGGGAAAAGGCAAAAGGAAGGAAGGGAGAAACGGCAAAAAGAAAAGTGAAAGGATAAAGAATCTTTTTTTCTTCCCTCACTTAAATTTGGAAGCAGTTTTATATTAATTTGCTTTTCTAGTGTTAGTTTTAAAAATCCTATTTGTTCTAATCTCCCATATTTTTTTCTACCACAAAAATGAGCACCTCTCAATTCTTGACGTTAAGAGGCAAAGATTACTACTATTTGGCTCAGCGAAAAACTCAGAGGAGAGATATCTTTATTCCTATACTCTGTGCACCATAAATGAACCCAGAATCTACAGTGGATTTCAAAACAGCAAAACAGAGGTAGGCAAGCTGGGGTTTAATTTCCTCCTCCTGAAAAGGAAGGGATTTTATTGTACTCTTAACAGGGTTGTTCCTATGAATCTGTCCCAGCTACGTGGAAACACATCTGGGGAAGGGCCCAGGGGCTGTGCTGCCCACACTGGAGGGTGGCTCCACCAGAGTGAGAGCAGAGATTAATCAATCCAAGACAACATCTGTCAGGATATTGAGTTTGGCTCTTGTTATCAGCTGCCTGCACTTCAAGGGCTGTGTAATATTCAATTTGATTATCTCTCACCTGAAAAGCGTAAGCTTCTCTCTGCTTAAAAATCATTGAGACTAGCTGAAGAGCAATCGATCCATTGGAGAAAATGCTGACAAGAAAACACAAATGAGAAATAGGACGAGGAGATGACAAAGGGAGGAAAAAAGAGTCTGGCTTATACCCTGGCCTTTGGGGGTTTGGTTTTGTTTTTAATCAACTGGCTTGATTTCCTGTCGCTTTCCAGAAATAAATCTTTTTGTTTCACTTGTCAGTCCTGATTATGATAAATAAAATGATGACAAGAGGGCAACACAACTTTTTCTGTATTTCTTTCAGACTCTATTAGTTTAAAAAAAAAAAGTTTTGCTCTTTGTCTCTAAGGCAAAGGACCCAAGTCCTATGGGTCTTGTGGATTTCCTGCTGGAGGGGTCACAGCAATGACCTGTGGCACTTTTGTATACTGAAGAGGAAAATATTAAATCCTAGAGACAGAAGTGACAGGTTCCAGACTACACAATGGCTTTAATAACCTAAACTGCCTTGATATATCACTGATGCAGTCTTGAAAAGTTGTGTGCCAATCTTTGAAGCATTTGTTTTATAAATATGTATTTATTCTGTCTCACTGGTACCTGAATTTCCACATGGTCCTTTATTCGTACCACCACAGTGAAATCAATGCATTTTTATGCCATTTATGTTTATTTTAAAGTACTACTCTTTCTTCTGCTACAATGTAAAACTTTCCAATCCAGTTTTCAGCCTTGATCTCACTCATGCAATTTAGTCATTTACCTTAGTGAGCTAGCAGAAAAGGTCCACAAATATTTCAATGTCTCTCAAACTCAGCAAAGATAAAAACCCAACTCAACTCCATTTCCCCACCTAACTGCTCCTTTTTCTTAATTTTCTATGTTTTGCAAGATTGAAACTTCAATGACATCTTTGACTCCTCACTCATCCATGCCACATTAAGTGAACCAGTCACAGATACTTGTTGATAATTTCTTAAAGATATTTCTCATGATATTGTATTTATTTCAGTACCATACTCACTACTCAAGCTTATCTCCATGCCATCAAACACATCCTACAAAATGCTTCTAGTCGATGCTCTTTTTGCCAGCCTTTCCTCACTTTCAAACTAGCTCACAGACCACAATTGTAGCAATGTGAATTACCGAATCATGTCTTTTGCCTCAAAAAATTAAAATTAAAATTAAATTCAGATTCCTAAACCTTGTGTTCAACGTGACTCATAACTGATCTATTCGACATTTCCAGATATCTATCTAAATTCTCGTTTCAGTCTTTATACATAACTGTCCAACAAGATTCACTATTTTCTAAAATCACCTGGCACTTTCCCAGAGGTGCCCATCTGCTCACGCCCACGTTCATATTGTGCTTCATTCATACCAACCCACTTTCAAGTCCTTGAATTCTCCACACGCCTTTAAGGGTCCATGCCATTGCCCGTGTTATTTCCTCATCCTGAAACATACCCTTCTAACCATTATTAACTCTTAAATGTAAACATTCAATATTGATGACATTTTTCTAGCAGTTTCCCCTTGTCTCCCAGTCTGTGTAGATGACTCATAAACATTCTCCAAAAGCACCCTATACATTCTTTTTCTCTAGTATTATATCTGGTGATGAATGAATGAATGAATGAATGAATGAATGAATGAATGAAAGAAACCAAACTGTTTGGAGTTGCCCACTTTTGTATTCTTCCCACATCTCTACAAAGTTAATCTCATCATCCTTCAAGGGTCTTCACCTGCCACATATCTTTGACGCCTTCTCTGACCATAATAGATATGAGTGATTCCTCTTTTTAAATTCCTTAAATGCTTATTCTATAAATCATCCACTGCTCTTATGTGGAGGTTCTACCTATTAGATTAGTTTCCATGCTTCTGGAAGCTTTGGGGAATAGATTTATAAGATTTTAAGTATTACTGGTTTTAGTATTTAAAATTTTTTTTTTCTAAAATATTGGTGTTCTGTGTTTTTGGTCTAGACAATAGTACTAGGAAAATAGGAGAGGAGTAAAGTAAGGCAGAGCAGTTCAAAATTCAAAGCATGAAGACAAGTAAGATCTCAAAGATAGTTATTTGGAAAGAAAATAGTAATCTTTAAAAAATCCAAGAGAGGTACCAATGGAAGCAAGGCAGGCAAGGAAACAAGGCTACATAAATTAACAGGGTAGAGACAACGTCATGAAAGCAAAATGAGCCAAACTGGACTACAAAAGGTTGAGTAAGTTGCTTATTGTCGAAATGGAGATACGTATAACTTTTAGTATGCATCTACTTGCATTGGTAATTTTAAATATTAGAGCAAAGCATTTGGATATACAATTAAACAACCATAGTGCCTTTTACTAAAACGCCACACATAGCGCCTTTTAGAAAAAGAACTCTGAAGTGTCAGCTTCAAAATTTTGGCTTAAAAGTCTAACTTTGTTTTATTTTGCGCCTTATAACATCTAAAAATACACTGTACCTACTCTTGTTCATATGTATGCTAAAGCGTATATATCACCCCTACATTAAAAGCTTTTTGAGAGGGAAAAAAGACCCTTGTGTCTCTATGTGCCTAATACAATAGGTACTCCGTTAAAGGCACATATCTTGTAAATCCTTCAGAAAACCAGGCAATAACGGGGATGGAGCGCGGCGGATTTCAGGTGTCCTGCAACAAACGGCTGACCTAAGAACAAACTAACAGCATACAGCTTCATGGGCCGTTTTTCCCTCCTGAAAGGAGCAATTTAAAATAAACTGATTGGTAAAGATGGAAAATCAATTCCATAGGGATAAAATAGTCTTTTCAACAAACAGTTCTGAACCAATTGGATATCCACATCAAAAAAATGTGAATTTAGAATCTACCTCACATCACACACAAAAATGAATGAAAAGTGAATCACAGACCTAAATGTAAGAGCTAAAACTATAATTTTAGAAAAAACCTGGAATAAATCCTTGTAACTTTGGGCGATGCAAAAAGTTCTTAGATCTCAAACCAAAAGCACAATTCATAAAAGTCAAGCTTAATAAATCGAGTTTTATTAAAATTAAAATCTTTTGTACTTCAAAATGAAAAGATGAGCTATCAATGGTATGAAAATGTTTGTGTTTGTAAATTCATATATGATAAAGGACTTGTATCCACAAAGTATAAAGAATTTTTATAATTCAATAAGGAGAACATCCCAATTAAAAATGGGGCCAAATATATGAATAACATGTTATTAAAAGATTACGCATGGCAGACAGACATTTGAAAGATACTCAACATCAGGCATTCAGTAAGTGCAAATTAAAACCACAATAAGACACAACTATATGTCCAGAAAGACACACATAAATAAATGGTTACATTAAAAAGACAAACATCAACACATTTTGGCAAGGGTACTGGAAAACTGAAACATTGCTAGTGAGAATGTAAAATGGTGCAGCTACACTGAAACAGTGTGGCAACTTCTTAAAGTTAAACATAAATTTTCCCTTTAATCCACAAATTCCAATCCTAGGTATCTACAGAAGATAAATAAAAATGTATGTTAAAACAATGAATGGTTCACAAATGTTCATAGCAATATTGTTTATAATACCCTAAAGTGCCCATTAACTATTAAATGATTACATGTAATATGGTATATCCATATGATAAAATAGTATTCTATCATAAAAAAGGACAAACTACTGATGCATGCTATAACATAACCTCGAAACATTACTCTTAAGTAAAAAAAAAAAAAAAGCCAGCTGTACAAGACTACATATTGAATAATTCCATTTACATGAAATGTCCAAGAAAAGCAAATAGAGACAGAAAGCAGTGATTGCTTAGCCTCCCGGGTGGGGAACTGGAATTGACATGAAATGGACAAGAAGGTTCACTGGGGAGTAATGGAAACGCTCTAAACCTAGACTGTGTTGATAGCTGCACAACTCTGTAGATTTTCTAATAATCATTGAACTGAAGATTTTACATGGGTGAATTTTACGATATATGTTATACCTCACTTAAACTGCTGGAAATAAATAAATAGTGCCAAAAAAATTTGTATAAGCAGCTTTTATGTCCTGGCTTCAATATAACTTCTTCAGAGGGGCCTTACCTGGAAACTTTACCTAAAGTACTCCATTCATAGTTTCTGTTATTATATCCTGCTGATTTTCAATTATAGCACTACCACAAGCCATAACTCTTAATTATCTATGAAAACATTTATTTATTGTCTTCCTTCTCAACTGGAATGTAAGACCCATGAAGGCAGGTACTTTATTTCTCTTATTTATAATTTTATTCTCATACCTTAGCACAGTACCTGGCACAAAGACATTTTTAACAGCCATTTGTCAAGCATATGAATAAATAAATAAATAGTTGTTAGAAACTTTATTTTGGAAGAAGAAACCCTTTTGATGTCATAAACAGATATGATCACATCGAGTGAATGTTTTTGATGGTGTATACTCAAAATTAATTTGATTTTTCTCTCTGATTTAACCAGTTCCAAACAGAAATAACCAACATACTTGAGAGTCAGCCTCTATCAGATTGAAGTTTTCATTAATAACAATGTTGACTTGTAGAAAATAAAACTTTCAAATTCAATAAATAAGTAAATAAATAGTTGAGTAAATGGGTGGCCTATATTTTCTAAGCAAATTAAGTTTATGTGTTTTTAGGACATACAGAGAATACTTTTCAATTTTGAACATAAAAAAAAAAAATGCAACAGAAGGTAAGTGGTATTTTCTCATGATCAGGAAAGCAGAATCCCTTCCCTAGACCGGGCACCTGAGATTTTTCTTCCCAAAGAGGACTAGTTGAGAGAAGTGAGTACAGCCAACTTCCACCTCTCTTTTTCTTTAACCATCCCATTAACAAAGTGATTTTCTCTAGGGCCGAGATCCAATTA